>JANTPZ010005552.1:0-19511 GCA_025593235.1 Vachellia pachyceras
AGGAAGAAAGGCTTGGGGGAGTGGGGGAGGAGAATGGAGTGAAGGGGAGGGAGATAAAAATAAGAGCCAAAAAGCGAGGAGTGAATGAGAGCCGTTGATCTGGGGAGACATGATGGGAGTGAGGTCATCCATCATAAATGAAGAAAAAGGGATGCTACGTCAACCCTTAATCAGCTTTTAAGGGCATTAATTAGGAGGGTTAATTAGCATTTTGGGCATTTGAAAATATTAACAAATTATAAATATTACTTTTTGGCCAAAATTTACGACTCACAAATTGTGGGGAGCTTTGGATACTTTTTCATACTCCGAAGCAGCAGTCACTTTGGGGAATTGTGATTGGATCCCGTGGGAGGAATTGGAATCCACCGCATTTGGTGAATGAAGGGCTTTCCATTCCTCGTTCTGTATGTTTGATAATCCAAAGAGAAAGGAGTTTACAGATTTCAAAAAGAATTTATAGTTTTTAACATGTTTTTTTATAAATTTTGATATGATTTTTACAGATTTATTAATAGTTTTATTTTAATTTATATGTATCATTTTAAATTTTTTTTAAACATACACATTAACTTGTCCCCTTAAATGCATGTGACTGTGGCTCTCTCTCTCTCCCCTCTCAACTCTCAAGACTCAACTGTTACTTGTAGTGGCACAATTATTGTGATTATCAATTTACTACTACTCTCTTCTCTTTTTTTATAATTTCTGCCATTGACTTCAAGGATGGCTTTTCGTTTTCAGCAGATAAGCATATGTTGAATAACATTTTTCTGTAAAATAAAATATGGTTTTTACGAATTTTATGATAGTTTTATCTTAATTTACGTGTATTGTTTTAAAGTTCTTCCCAAACATACTCATTTACCTCTTCATCTCGATGCCAGTCACTTGGCCCCCTCCCCTCCCCTCCCCTCCCCTCCCCTCCCCAGACTCAACTTTTACTTGTAGTGGCACAATTATTGTGATTATCAATTTACTACTACTCCCCTCTCTTTTTTATAATTTCTGACATTGACTTCCCTTAAGACTGATTTTGACGTGTTTATATATATTACGCACCTCATCATTCTAGGTATAAAAATATAATAAATTAATTTGTGAAGTTAAAAATAATTATAGTAATATTTTCCCTTTGTTCCGAAGGGTGTAAATCTGATACGGAAGGGAGCTTATATTTACCTGAAAAGAATGATGCTTAATGTATCATCAGGATTTTAATCCAAACAAGACTTCGTAAACAAACAACGTGATGTACAATAATAATTAATTATTATAATTTTTAAAGATTTAAAACAATTAATGTTGGCAGGAAATATTCAGTTTTGACTTTTATTTGATTTGATTGTCAGTGTTTGTTATCATTCATTGTTGTCTGTATTTAATTTGAGATCTTAAAAATGTATGTGAAAGACAAGACAATATAAGATATAAGATGTTCTAAAAAATGATAATTAATCGTGATACTGTCACGTAGTCGACCTTTGGTGTAACTAAAAAAAGATAATTAATTATAATTCTTAAATATTTAAAATAGTTAATATGATTAGGAAATATTTTAGTTTTAATTTTGATTTGAATGTTAGTGTGCTTGTTTGGGAACTCGGTAGATAAATACTTTTACGCAAGTCTAAATAAATATGTGAAGTGGCTTATCTCGTATTGTGAAAAAACACTGAATGTGCGTATTACTTTTTTAAATATTCCAACAAATAAGTCCAGCGTCTTTTACTGAACAGGGGTTTAGAATGCCACGCAACTATTTTTTTTATATCTTAGGCAAAACAAATTTTCAACTCAACCCCATTTCTTAAAACTCAATAATGAAAATTTTGAATTATAAATAATGCATGAGAAACATGTTCAGTACCGGTTCGTTAAATAAATGTCTCTCAACACAAAGTTGCTTTACATATAAGTTTAATTATTTGGAGAATGAAGAGTGCGCACGTATTTGAAGGATGGTTGAAAATTAAAGTTTATTATATTTTTTTTGCCAACTTGAAGTTTATTATATAATACATGAAAAGTCATGCAATAATGAAACCAGATAAAAAAAATTAGTTTTTTTATTTGATGGCATGACGTCGTTTAGGACAAAATCGTGTCGGAACTTTCAAAATATTTTTACTTTCACTGACACTAAAAAAACAAAGGGAAATTTAGTAATCAAGTTATTTGAGGAATAGCCCCATGGAGTAAAATATTTAATGAGAGGTTTCAATTGACAACATCATGCACTATATTATCAATGGGACCTTTCGCTAAATATTTTCATCCATTTGATCATTTCTTAAATAATTTATTTATTTGGGATGTAAAGTTAAATTATCGAGAAACAAAAGAGAAGGAAGTGCTAGTGCACGGTGGCTCCGTTAATTAGCACTCAAGTTTGTGCTTCAATGGGTAAAATGTCAGTTTCATGATTGTGGGCGAAAAAACAAGCCTGATTTCACCCTCCACTTCATCCACTCTTCAAAAATTTTTTTTTAAAAAAAGGACAAATGTATACGCACTGAATAATGGGGCAAATACCATGTCTTGCCCAGCGAAGATCATCACATGGTACGGTCTTTAATATAAAAAATAATTATATACTGATGATGTATGTGGTGTGCGTGTGTGGGTGGGGGAAGAAAGAAGGGGGAGTGTGTTCAATTGTTTATGTTGAGCACCACGGGAGTCTAATCAATCAATCATCAATATTTATGTGATCTTTGTGGCAAGTCACTGTGTGTTTAAGAAGCAATGTATTAGAATTTACAGAATTCAAGAAGAATTTACGAATTTTAAGATATTTTTTATAAGTTTTGATATGTTTTATCTTGGTTTGTGTGTACTGTTGGGAAGAAGTTCTCCCCGAACATGCACACTATGTGTTTAAGAAATCCGTTGGGAGAAATGAGTTACGGATTATGAGATATTTTACTGATTCTAAAATGCTTGTTACGGATTCTTATATATTTTTATTTTAACTTGCGTACCCATTGAAAAATGAGATTCTCAAACATGCACACTGATTATTTATGAATGGGTAGAATTAAGGCCTTAAATATAAATTTGTACTGAGCTTATTTGGGTTTTACGTTAAAACCATGTTACATATAATTCAAGATAAAACCCCTTTCACATATTTACATCGATTTACGTATAATTACTCTTCCAACGAATTTCTAAACACTACCGCAATGTAATTGAGTTGATACCATCGTTAGAAGGTTTGGTGTGGGAAGGAATAGTGTCACTCTCTGCAGCAATACCTGTGCACGGGAGTGAACAGTATATCAACTGAATCGGTCAAGATCCCATCTCATGCAATGCATACCTTTGCTGACCAATTGATTATACGATGATCCAATCTCATCCTCTCATGTATTTACGTGCATCCCTTAATATCTAACATTATTACATATGAACTCGAGCAATAATGTGTCCGTTTGGAAATACGGTAGAAAAGTATTTTTACACCAGCCGAAGTAAATATGTGGAGGAGATTATCTCGTTTTACAGAAAACACTATTGAACGTACTTATTAGGAGCAGATAAACTTTTTCAAATAAGCACATATATCTAATAAGCAACGTTACAGTTATGCGGTGTGTGCGTCCATATTTAAGGAGCAAATGGACAAGAAACTGTAAGGTTATTCATAAGAACAAGGTGATTCTCTTCGTGAGACTCCGTGGGACGTGCATATCCCACCGTCTTCTAGTTAGCGTACTGATTAATTGTTAAATCACATCCATTTGTATCTTGGGTGAAATTACATTCAACGACGATATTTTAAGGCGTTAATTATATTAAAATTATTTAAAACCCTCACTCCGATTTTAATTGTAAAATTTCATTGCAATGCAAATGCTAATGAAGTGTTGAGTCTAAAAAATTACTTTAGCGAAACATAATTATTTGAAAAAGAAAATATAGTCAAAATCAGCGAAACATAATTGTTTGAAAAATTTACTAACATGAATGATGTGATGTGCCTTAGAGTATCGCATTTCATACGCATTAAATCTGCTGTTCTAACTAATAGAAAGACTTCCCCCAATTGTAATCCTAACTATTTCATTTCATTGACTTTCAAAAATTTGGTCTCTCCTGCATTGATAACCAGACTCATTACACTCCCGGAGGGAAGAGAATAGAGAGAAATGGCTTTGATTTTCCATCTACAAGGTTAGTTCTGCTTGTTGACCCTTTCAATGTTGATCCTTCCCTGTTCATTCGTATGCTCATTGTCCTACTTCAAACCCTTTGGTATTTGTGAATGACAGTGTAACTCTGAGTAGCTAATATGTAATTTATGGGCACGTGACACAAACGAATTGTAGTTCTTGCTAATTCAATTTATATGGCTGCACGGTTTAAAAGGTAAGTATGTTAAATGGTTTTAATCTCTACTTACACAAATGTGTTTTTTTAACATCATGGCAAGCAGGCTTTTAAGTGTTCTTTCTTTTGGTTCAAATTGATTTAGAATACAAGTTCATCAATAGATGATAATATATATATGGAGTATTTAATATTTATTTGTCAACTTTGCCTTTCTATAAATTTATTTCCGTAATTAATGCATTCATCACAATCAAATATATACGGTATAGACTTCTGCCAAGCAAGCATGTAAAAACCTATCACTACTCCCTAAAATCCTAAACATACAGATAAAAGGTCATAAATATATATGCGCGCGCACAGCGCAAACTGCACTCGGGATTGTGCATTTAGAAAGGGAGGTAATGGTTTTGGACTGATGCTGCTATTTTTATCTCATGTGAGATTGTTAGACCGTGTCTGTATTGTCTGCAGGAGCCAGGAGGGGGAGGTACCCCAGTGGATGATGAACTCGGCAACGATTGGGTGTGTGTTTGAGGAACCGATGGAAGAAAGAAGTATCTAAATTTTGAGAACAATTTACGGAATGAAAAAGAATTTACAGATTTTAAGATGGTTTAATTTTTATGGATTTAGAAATGATTTTTACGAATTTAAAGATGATTTTATCTTAAATCACACGTACTGTTCAAAAAAAGTTTTTCCCATGCATTGGAGAGGTGGTTCACTCTCTTCCCTCACCTTCATTTAACGAGGGAGTATTGCTCAAGACTCACGGAGACCCCAACTCGGCCATGCCAGTGTTGCATATATCCAGAAAGAATCATTATTGGGAAGTGAATTAAATGGCAAGCCGCCCCACCTGGTCGCCGGACCCCTCATCACTATTAACCCACATTTTAAATGTACTCCCTTAACGCAAGGCTGCTAGCTAGCTAGCTAGGTGAACTAAAAGCATATGGACCATATTTGTTTTATGGATCTAACTCAGCGTAACCGGGTATAGTATTAGAGGCGAAAACCATGGGCGCGCGCGGATTTGAGTTTTGCTGAAGAGGGAACGATAATGGTAAAAAGGAATGCGGTTTCGTGTGTGATTTGTCCACAACGTTCCCTGCAGAAGTTGATTGCTTTTGAATCTGTCCAGGGAGGGTGTTTTCCCTTTGCTCTCCAAAGAATTGGAAAAGGCGAGGAGGTCAAAAAAAGGAAGAGGGAGAATCTCATAACGGGGTTGTATGACGGAATGTTTGAAAAAGTCAAACACACGTTTAACTGTATTTTTTGTAAAATGAGATAATCTCCTCCATAAATTTGTAAAAGGACACAATAATGATGTTCCGCAACAACATGGTGATGGACAATGCCTTCTTAAAATCATGTCTTCGTAAAAGGACACAACAGTCTCCTCTCTCTCTCTCTCTCTCTCTCTCTCACCCAATCCATGGACTCCACTCCACTAAGCTTCTCTCTCGAATCTCATTCTGTGGCTCCGAATTGGAGCACACAATTAACACATTCTCGCTGCCACTAACCATATGCTCTGATTGATCCCCTTCTCTCTCTCATTATTCAGTACCATCAACTTCATTGTTCTCTATCTGGCCTCAATCATCATCATCCTCCCATTCTGATTTTATAATTTTAATCGATTCATTTCCACCCTGTAAATTGAGGGAGTTATTATTGAAGGGACAGATTAGATCTGCATATGGCTGCCCCAAAGGAGATAACCTTTTTCTGTAATATAAAGTCAATGTATGTGCAACATTTTGGCAGTTCATCATCATTGTTTGAGGACATTAAGCGCAACCACTTTTTCCATTTGGGGAGTGTCGTCCACATCGCTGGATTTATTAACCTTTTAATCTCATTAGATTCATACTTTGATTTTGAGCCTCCACTTGCTAACGTGTGGATCACGCTGGTTTTGAGTACTCCTGCTCACTCCATGTACTCCATGTGGGAACATTATTCGTATGAAGAGGTCAAGGTCAGCCGAAATTGACAGTTAACTGATCAATTAAAGAGCAGATGGAATACAGAACTGGGCAACAAAGTAATTAAATGGAAAACAAACGTACTCCCTTTTGCATTAACGGTGAAAGTTACATTTCCAACAAAATTTACAGTGTCCTAAATGAGTACATAAGATGGGTTTTGTTTAACTTACGTAACGTGCTTTTACAACACTAATGCAAAAAAAGCCTGTTTGGTTCATCAATCAATCATAAACCTCTCACCTTGAAATGAACTACTTAAGAATACAAATTCAAGATGGGTTTAAGTCGACATTCTTCAAGTTGGTATTATCTTGCTTAATATGGAAAACAGAAGCTAAAAAAATTATTTTTTTGGTGAGTAGGATTTCAGACGCTTACCATGATGACCAGAGCATACATCTCGCTCATATTCTCGTGATTTTGGGATAGAGTCAAAGGGATACGAACTTGACAAGGGTATGGTATTTTTTATTTTGGTATAAATCATCCGGTATCTTGGGGTATCCTGGGTTCATTGTCCGCCCCAGACTAATCCGGACCCCCGCGAAGAGACCTTACGGTGGTAGTGAGGTACCGATGGGACAACCTCTTGGAGGTTGCGTTAACTATCGCGGCTGTTACTCCCCAGGGTTTGAACCCTTACCCTGAAGAATGCTGGTAGTAACCTTTTCCAACTCTACCAAGCTCCCAGTATAAATGACCATTATTGGGATATCGGAGCAGGCCTAAAAGGGGCAAAAGAAGCCCTAGAGGTTTATAACTTGATATAACCATTGTATTCCAGACTCCAATGATTGTTGACGTTTTTAAGGGTCCAATAAGGCCACCCAAACGTTGTTCGGTCATATACGGCCAATGGGCCACTGAGAATCTCTGGTAATCCTCTTTTGCAGAGCTCCTTACTTGCCATTCAGAAACCCACTCATCTGCGATTAGTAGTAGCATATCAGCCACCCATGAATCAATCAACAATGAAAACAGGGTCATCTCATCCCATAAGAACATTGCACTTTACCCACAAACGTAGGAGGTCCATTTGAGGTGGTAATGTGGCTCAGCGACGAAGATTGGTTGAGGCGGACAAAGCCAATAATGTTCTGCTGGGCAGTCATGTTGTCGAAAACATCGGAGAAAAGGTCACAGTAATGGACGTCAAACACGGATCCGACGACGCCACTGGCAAGAGGGAAAAGTTCCCGAGGCTGAGATGGTCCCATTGGAAAGCAACACGTAGGCCGTAGGAGAGTGCCTACGTACAGCTTCATAGCCAGCCTTGTAGTAACTGCTTAGCCCCTCCAGGGAAACACACACATTGAACTAGTGTTTAGCCATCAACGTTAACAATCTACTCAGCAAATGTGCCTACAAGAATACGCAAACCTTGCGGTTAGGAAGTCAATGACGCGAACCGTTTGTTGAATGTTGTCGTTTTTTTTTGCCCATTCTTGAGAGCCGTCTCTGGAAGAGCTGTGAGCAAAGCCACTTTGAGACCCTGGTGCTGCCTGAAGATCAATTATAATTTTCACTCCATATTTCCTGTGTTCAGGTCATTCCCAGTATTAATATAGGCAATCAGCTAATAAGGTAGCTAGGCATTGTGATTTGGAATTCTCCTTGCATCCTCTTAACGATTGTCAACAAAAAAACGGTGAGGTCATCATCTCCCCATCCGTTGACCTCCAAAGCATCCGATGTGCCGGTCGCGCCACCGGCCCAACCCGTCAGCCCGTAAAAAACTGGTGGACTCTTCCAGCCTGCCTCGTATAACCTGTGGGTTATGCCCGCATTTCCACTGTCGCCAGCTCCTCTGTCTTCGCCTGCAAGTTCATCGCACCAAACGATGAGATGGAGGAATGGCTATCGTTGATGATTTGACCATCACCCAACAGTTGCAACATAGAAATCTCCAATACTAACGAATGTCACGAGAAGTTTGTAAATGCATCAGCTTCATGAGTTATTCGACACAAGTTTATACCGAAAGAACAGTAACGTGAAAGGCACAGGATATCAGTCACTTAGCAAAAAGAATCCATTCGAAGATCTGATTAGAACACGGTCGGAATCATCGCTTTTCCTGATAATATGAATCGTCTCAGAATCAGAGGAAATGTTGACCACGACAACCACCTTGATCCCATCTAATCCCACGAATTGTTTGCTGAACGACCTGAATCAGAAAGTGGTCTCGTCTAGCCTCCACAGCTACAGAATGCACATGCAACATCATTCATTTAACATAATGTTTACAACAAATTCACACGCGCGCAGAGACACAGAAACTCAGAGGTAGCAGCTCAAGCTATATGTTTCCCAACGGGAAGCAGCTGTGCGGTTTGCTGCTATGATTGTTCCTCCCCCCAGACTCCGCACAATGATATTTCTTGGTCGTCACAGACTTGAACTGAAGACCTGTTCCGTCCTGTCAAAAAGGGAAAGCAAGAGTTTTGAGAGGGAATGGCTGTAGCGTATGATAATTGTGAATGCAGTCATTTATTAATGATTGCTTCAGACTAACCATTGGGTATGGCGTCGAAGAGAGAAGGCTTGATCTAACCCTCGGTAACTAGCCAACCGCCAAGATTAACTGATGCTGTGACTCGGAAGTTGGAATATGGCGGATTTGCGTGAGTAAAACGAAGCACAGTGGCGCCAAAGACAAGAAGATGGAGAAGCCATGTGAGGTTGATACAGGTCGCCGTTATTGGATGCCTCTGATCCTTCTCTCTTCCATCTGGATATGATACGTGTTCATGGTTATATAGGGATGGGATTCGGCATCGAGTGGGATTGCATGATGGTTGATTACTCATTAATCATTGCCGCTTTTTGCAAACGAATCAGATGACCAGGCTTGATTCGGGTTCACTCAACAGGTGACCTAATGTGTGTTGAAGGAGGGAAAAATGATTGATCGTATGAAGATCAGAGCATCACTGGCCATGGCTTAGCGGTTTAAAGAGGAGAGAGATCAGTTTCCGGCGAACACCACGGCTTTTTCATGGCTTGTTAGTGGGGCATTGGTCCCACATGCTATCACTAACCATAGGCCTTTTCCCAGTCTGCCATTCCTTCACTTGCGTTCTACCGCACTCACGCAATTTAAGCCCACCTTACCCATTTAATCAATATCATTATTACAATTCATGATACGATCATGGGCAGTGATTTGTATTTACTGTAGTTATGTTACGTCCACGAAATGTATAAACATTACAATTGTGTGCATGTGTAGCAGTTTGGACACGTAAGCATATAATTGATCATTTGTTTTCTTAATGTGATCAAGGAGCTTGTTTACTATGGTATTTTTCAACTGATTCCCGCCGATGCAACAATCTCAAACCAATGTAACAAGGCCAATCTTAAATCAAATGCCTAGTGACGTGGCACGTTCCCTATCGCGAGATCACCATTCAAGATGTGTACCCGCGATGCAAGTGAAATGACCCCACGCCGTTCCTTTTCTTTTTTCGGGGCAACCGACACAAGTCCAAATCCTTTCAAATCCGTCCATTCCTTCTTTCCATTTGGACACTCTTCACTATCAGGCATCAGCCTTACCTTTTTATTGTGCCCCCAGACTATCGCCTTTTCCGCTCTGTAAACCTGTGGGCTTAGCTATGGCTGCCGGAGTTTCCTTCCTACTGCTTCTGTGTGCGCTACCGGCATTGGTTGCCTCCATCCGCCCGGAAAGGAACCCATTCACGGTGCAGGGTCGCGTCTACTGCGATACTTGCCGTGCTGGTTTTGAGACCTCCTCCACCACTTACATTGCTGGTACTTTTCTTCTTCTCAACCATATTCCTCTTGTTCCTTGTACTCTACACTTCTTTATTTTCACTTGCTTTTTTCCCCCCTATCAACACTTGCCTGAAATTTTACCCAAAATTAAGAGAGTTTCACCTGGATACGTCTTGCACCCTGCATATAACGCCAGATCTGAATGCTGTAGGGTATATTCCTACTCGCACCTTAACCTTATGAGGAATACTGTGACCTAAACTTCCAGTATTAGGCGATCCCCTGTTTTGCTAGTTCTGCCTGGTTTTCTTATTCAAAATATTTTTTAAAATAGAAAATCTTTTCGGTAGAATGAAATTTTGTGCTTGATGGTTGCCAAAATGTGGATGGTCTATTTGATCTATATTTTTGTTGGAAATTTGATCACTATATCCTTGATTTTATCTTTAAAATATGCCATAATGGAAGGACGGTGCTTCGGCCTCCGGTTTGCTGGGACATAATGGGTGAAAAAGTGGCAAGCCAGTCTTGCCAAATGCCAATCAGTAGTAGAGATGCATCAGCAGTAAGTCGGATCCAAGTACAGATGGATGCAATCCTTAGCAATCTAATTTTTTTGTGTAGAAATGGCTTATCCTACAGTACAAATCATTAACACTGAGGTATCAACTAGGTTAGAGGCCAGATGGGCATATATAATTTTGTAACGCATGTTTCCGTCATGCTCAAGATGTGGATTGTGGAAATACAGTATTCACCATGCAGGGCCTAATCATAAAATTCCAGCATTCAACTGCGTTTTTAGTTGGTTTTCTGTTTAGTACGAAATGGAATTATCGAATATGAAGACTCTTGTCTCAGATGTTAAATGATATAACAAAAAAGGTAAGCTAAGATCAATGAGACGATGAACAAATGTTTTGGGTAGTTTGTTTGTAACAGTTTTGTGAATGGTGGTGCACAGGTGCTCAGGTGGTTGTGGAATGCAAAGAAAGGAACACACTACAAGTTGTGTATAGGAAGAAGGGAATTACTGACTCAACAGGAACATACAAAATACTGGTAGATGAGGATCATGCGGATCAAATATGTGATGCCAAGGTCTTTAGCAGCCCTCAGAGTGACTGTAATGAAGCTGCCCCAGGCCGTGAGCAAGCCCGAGTCATTCTTACCCGAAACAACGGCATTGCCTCCAATGATCGAGCTGTCAATTCTGTTGGCTTCATGAAGGCCGCCGCTGCAGCTGGCTGTGCTGAAATTCTCAAGCAATACGAGGAGTTCGACAATGAGAATTGATTTCTGCAACGTTTTGTATTGATTGGCCTGCCCTCGATGTATTTATTTTATCTTGTTGGACTTTCTTAGCCTTTCGACTTTGTGCTCGTATGTGAGAGCACCCTACTAAATTATATTACTGTTAGGCTTGGAATGGATACTGTGTTCTTTCTTACTGCTGCTATGAACTTCTAGAGTCTCTATTTTTTATTCAGAAGGGTTGAGATGAGTTTGATAGCCAAATTTCCACACTGGCTGCGCCCTTCTCGCTCCAAGGTTGCCATACGATACGATACGAGGGTATCTCTGTTTTCTTTCAAAATAATTTTTTTCCGTAATATGTTTGTATCTTCTATCTTGAGTCGAGATATGTTTTCTTTAAACTTGGAATCCCATTCTTAAATGAGAGTCCACTATTGTCCTTTTAACGTTGCAAGGACAAGCGGCTATTTTCAGGATCGGTTGAGTGGGGATCCACGATTTGTGCTAATCACGTCAAGATTGATTACAACTCAAGCCCATCAGATCTGATTGTCCAGCTATGATCTAGAGGGTTCAGATTCTATTTTTAAAACTGTCACTAAAAATCATTTTTATAAAAGTGATAGCTCATAGATTTTGTGTGTGTAAAGTGGGGTATATGCGCAACATTATTGACTCAAAACTTCACGAGTTGTGTGACCCCATCCAGTCTAATACAACAGACTCCTTACACTGTGAGGAGGTCTTTCAAAAAAGATACTCCATTATAAATGGGTCCGTTTAGTAAAACGATGGAGAAGTATTTTTATACAAGTCGAGGTAAATATGTAGATGAGATTATCTCGTTTTACGAAAAAACACTGTTGAACGTGCTTATGAGGGTAGGAAATATGTTGCCCAACGTTGCAAATAACTACCTTAAAAAAAGTCTTGGACTCGCGCCAAGAAAATTCACACGTGAATGGAAGACACAGGGTAAGCTGTGATAAACTATCTATATGGAGATTGGGACATAGAACTAATATGCGGACATATTAGCAAAGGAAGGACACTTGGCTAGGCCATAGTTGTGTTTTTACTATATGATGTTAATCATACCTGCCAGGGGAGTCTTTTGAGGGATCAATCATTTGCGGAGGAATTATTTCCTTGTAATGGATAGTTTTTAGACTTTTCAAGTTATAGACTTGACACTTATAACCAAAAAAGTAAGGAAAAAACCCATCAAGTTTATGAGCGATGATTCCGTGCTTAAGAAAAAGAGGGAAGGGGGAAGTCACTAGCAACACAAAAAAGAGTCAATGATCAGTTATAGGAAAGGATCAATGCCCATGTTGGGCATCTATAAGATGAATCCAATTACTTTGGTGGGCTGATAGTCCACTGCAAGCCCAGCCGCCAATTACTGCATATCAGCCATGGGCTGCATGTTATCCTATACATGTGTTCGCATTCAGTAATGTCCTATAAAACACAGACGTCTTTGACCAAAAACGAAGTCAACCCCTTTACTCAGAACCAGGCCTCTCGTATTGTCTGGAGTGTTACGTTCCACTTCTCTGCAGTCATCTTAAAGCTTAGACTGGATTTTTGTGTGTGTGTTTTTGTTCGGAAATTCAATCTTTTAAGACTCAGTTGCATGGGCTGCATGAAAAAGAATTAACAGCCATGCCAGAAAATTGAAAAGATGACGAAACCCATTCATTATATTGTTATATACTAATAATATACTATTTTTCAAGTATTGAAATGAAAAACGAAAAATCAGCATGAGCGTTATGGCATCGAAGTTCAAAACTTGATTCTGGAAATGTCTAGGTTGATGAGTGGAAGACGATGGAAATGGAAGAAGGGGAGGGTGAAGGTAGGTACGGTGAGGGAGTCGTCGAGGTCCGAGGAAAATGGGTGTCGGTAATTTTCGATGGGAGGGCATATTCCTGGAAGCACCATCTTCATGTGAAAGCATATTCTCTTCAAAGCGCTGACATTTTGGGTCCAACGACGTCAAAATGAAGAGGGGTTAGGTGAGAGAGTGTGGGAGATCTGTCGCACGTGCGGTGCATACGAGTGTCAAACCCACCAAAGAAGAAGCAGTTGCGTTGTTAGGTGTTTCGTTCATATGTGGGAAGAACCACAAATGACAGGTTAATGAATATTATTAATGGGGCCAAAGCAGCAGGACAGGCACGTGACGTGATTCATGGAAAATGATAGTTGGACACGCGAAGGGTTAGAGGAGTGAGTTAGGGGTGGAACATGGCTTTGCCCCTAAGCTTCCCCCAAGAGCTGCCCTGAACATCAGCCATTTATTTAATCTTGCTTATCTTAAAAACATCTCCTTTTGTTTCAAATTATGAGATTAAGGTAATTAAAAAGTTTATAAATTTTAAACTCACAAGTATTACGTAGAAAAACACCCTTAAATTTGCGGAGAAAGTACGTGTATAAATTAATATATATATATATATATATATATAAGGGGCGGAATTAGTTTTGAAGAAAAAGTCATGCATCAGGGTTAGGTGTTGACATAAAAGCGCTGTCCGACTAAAAGCGCTTGTTTGGGAAGTCCATTGAAAGAATGATCACATATTTCGAGATAAATATGTAAGAGGAATTTTGTCTCAATAAGCGGAGGAATGGATTTGCCTCCCCAAACAATCCCTGAGAGGTTGGAACTTGAAGCATAGTGTTTGCTTGGCATATAAATTATCTGAAGCGTATCTGGAATGAGGACCCAACTAAACTAACGGCGACTTCTCCTAAAATGATTAAAGCCGCTTCTTGTGTCAGTCGCAAATAACTCCCTTTCCCTCTTAGCGTTTTCCTTCTCTTGCTCGTTTCAGTGAATGCTTGCTGCTGTAACTCTGTCATCATCTTCTTCAGACTTCCTTGTAATAAACTCTCCACATCTCTGCATCACCTCCTTGTTTTCATCGCCACCTCTATATAAGCAGGTAAGTATCATTCCTAGTTCTTCCATTCCACACTTGATCACATATTTCTTTTGGCTCTTTGCTCTGCTTTTCGTTTTTCCCCCCTTGCCTTAACTCCATAGTGGTACGCGGTTGCCTTTCATGTTGATTATTTTCGACTTAAGACGTGATGAAATAGCGAGGGGTCGTTGTTTCATGTATTTATACATTCTGTGTTTCGCATCATCTTGTTCATTTCATATGGATCTGCGGTTCCTTTCCTTCCTCTAAATTGTTGATTAGTTTCGAGTTATGCAAATCGCGGGCCAGGTTTTAATGTTCCAACACCGTTCACTAGTGACGCCCGATAGATTATTTGCACTTTGATCCTTTTGTTGGGCATTTGAATGGTTTTTAAAGCACGCACGAGTATGTTGTGCTAATCCATACGTGATTTGAATCTTGAGACTCCTGACAAATAAATCTAGGATGGCACCTAAGTAGCCTTCATCAGAATTCTGGCGCTAACCGGCATTGCCTTGTTTTTCCAATCTTCAGAGAATGGCTGCCAAAGTCTGTCACCAGGCTATTGGGACTTTTCAGTCTGAGTCGCTTCTTAAAAATTATAAAAATCACCAAAATCTTCAGAAGAACTCTATAAGATTGACTGTAAAGGATTTCAGCAGCTGCAACAGCTTCTCAAGGAGAGCTGACCAAAGGAATTGTCGCATAACTCGATCCTCAGCTTCTCAAACATCGGTGGTTGATCCAGTGTTATCATCGCCTTCTAGAAGCAGCACCAGTGACAGTTCCAAGAAATCAAGTAAGAGAAAATCTACTATCAATTGACATTTATTGCTTGAAGAGTTGGCTGTATATGTTTATAACTTTTTCATCTGTCTATATGAAAAGCATTCAGGTTGATTGGATTATGAAGTTGGATTGACTTAGTTTTACATGATTGTGACAGTCAAGGAGTTCAAGTTATCTCTGTTGGATCCTTTTAACTGATGTTCAGTTTGTTTCATGTCAGATGAAGCAGCGTTGATCCTTGTTCGGCATGGTGAATCATTATGGAACGAAAAGAATTTATTCACAGGATGCGTAGACGTCCCACTAAGTAAGAAGGGCATAGATGAGGCGATTGAAGCTGGCAAAAGGATCAGTAGCATTCCTGTTGATGTCATGTATACATCTGCTCTGATTCGTGCACAAATGACAGCCATGCTTGCCATGACTCAGCACCGTCGAAAGAAGGTAACAGGGATGATAAGCATCTTTAGGTTTTGAAAGTGGTATTATGCCCCACTAATTTTAGCATTAAAATCTTAGGGCTTGTTAGGAAGCATGCCAGGCTCCCGAATCTTTGCTTTTGATTTAGTCTTGTTAATCATTACTGGAGTAACTTAGGACTGGGCGGTTTATATCGCCTCCACAATCCAGAAAACTAGGGAACAAGAAATTGCCAGGTTGTGCTATAATAAAATTGTTGCTCATGATGTAAATAGCAAGGTAATGATATCTAGTTTACATCATTCCAATAATCATATCCTTCTGTGTTATACTATTCAATGTCTTTGTTGACCTTATTTAACGATCAGCCTTTATGCAGGTTCCTATCATCATACACAATGAGAGTGAACAAGCAAGGGCATGGAGCCAAGTTTTTAGTGAAGATACAAAAAAGGAATCCATTCCAGTCATAGCAGCTTGGCAACTAAATGAAAGAATGTAAAAATCTCTTTTCCAGTTCTCAATTTCGCAATCCTGGTCTGTAATCTCATGAATGGTATGTGATTGGTTTTGCCATTATTTGCCCTTTCAGGTATGGAGAGCTACAAGGTCTTAATAAGCAGGAAACAGCTGATAGATATGGGAAAGAACAGGTCCATGAATGGCGACGAAGTTATGATACACCTCCTCCAAATGGTGAAAGTTTGGAAATGTGTGCTGAAAGGGCAGTTGCTTATTTTAGAGAGCAGGTAGATTTTTTTCCCTTCTCCCTTTTACATCCATGATTTTATTGAGATTATTCTAAGTGAAAATATGTTCGCCCTGTTTTGTCTCCTCATCTAATGCTCACTATGATGTTTTACATATTATATCATCATAATAAGGAAGTTGTATGTATATGCCTGAAATTAATATGGAGATTCCATATGGGTTTTGTGAATATTTAAAATGGATGGTCAATTTCAATGCTCTCTAATCTTTAATTGCTGCATTCGATGTTTGATGAGATACACGTGGCCTTAAGCTTGCATTGTGCTGGAGATAAAAAATACGTATACTGTTTGTTGGGAAGACCAAAATTTCTGGTGTTGACTTGTTAGTATTGTAAAATATAAGTTTGAGGTTGAAGTGTTAACGTAACATTCATGTGGAGCTAATTCTGTCGAATTACCATGCAGATTGAACCCCAGCTTTCATCCGGAAAGAATGTTATGATTGCTGCTCATGGGAATTCATTGAGATCCATTATCATGTATCTTGACAAACTTACTTCCCAAGAGGTGATTGGAGTGTTCAAAACTGTCGCTCCACTTGCATTCACATTCAACTCGTAAAATCAAAATAATGAATTCTTGTGTTTCACTATATGATAGGTCATTAGTTTGGAATTATCCACTGGAATTCCCATGCTTTATATTTTGAAAGAAGGAAGATTCATTAGGAGGGGGAGTCCAATAGGACCAACCGAAGCTGGAGTTTATGCCTATACTAGGGTATGCATCGTTTATCCCTTCTATATCTTTGCACTTCTGGAAACTGCAATGAAACTTGCAATGCGGTTGAATTAGATTGAAAAATAAAGCACAAACAGTCTGGTTTGAAAAATTATTGGTCTTGTTTGACCCAAAAAAAAAAGTAGTCTTGTTTTGACTGCACTTTGCTCTGGTTTGACAAAAATATGATGAGTTCACATTTTGTGGAGCCACATATTTATTAGTCATCAACCATCTGCTACTTTGAATTATTTTCCCATTATAATGTTGAATACTAAGGCTTTTTTTTTTTCCGGGTTTGGAAAATCATTCTTCTTCTGTTCTTTCTGATTTGTTATGCCGAGAAGACGCTGACAGCTTTGATCTGTGTTCACAGCGTTTGGCTCTTTACAGACAAAAATTGGACGACATGTACTAGAAATACAGTTAACGGTAACACCCACAGACTCATCTATTCTGCTTATGCTTCTCTCCAATGTAATTCGTTTATTCAACATCTTTTAAAATTTACAGGGAATGCGATCTGCATATCTGTTGCATCACGGTAGAACCGTATAAAAGGGAGAGGAAAGAAATAGGAATATACATAATCGATGCTACCATTTTTCGATTGATTTGGAGCTAGATTTTTGGACGTTTTAGCACAGCTAGGCTTGGAAGGCCGGTTTCAACTGTTTTGTTGGTATTCATCACTTGTGGACTGTCATGGCTGAGGAAGCATGTTGTATAAGATTGTGGCAACGTGAGAATCTTAATACATTCAGCCGTCCTTTTTTTATAATCTTATAATTGTAAATGAGTTGCAATGTGAATTTTATGGGTGTCTTAAATGTTTTATGAAACAAACTTGTCTTGTCTAATGCTTTTTCTCCTGCACATCTTTTCTCCTCCATTTACAATGAGGAGTTACACGTTTTCATCTTTTCTTGATCTAAAGTGTTATAATCAGCACAAGTGGGAGCAGTCGTTTTCTTCCAATAACCTTGTATTGCTTGTCTAAGATTATTAGAGAAGATGTAAATAAAGATAAAACTAGAGTGTACGCTATTCAATGTGCTCATTTATGGGTTTCAAAGCACAAAAGTCCGTAAATGGTCAGGTATGGTTTATCCCTAAGTTTATAAAAAAAAAAATCAAATTAGAAAATGAAGTATAGACCATCAATATGCTAAATAAAAGAATTCCAATAACCCGATGCTTCTAAAGGCTTCTCACCAGCACCCCTCACATATCATTATCCATGAGCCAATCAAAGTCAACATAAATAAAAACGACTTGCCTTGGGCTTTACAACGTCATTATGCACCATTGCTTCTTCATAGTTGTCTCCACAATTGCCTTCTAAATCAAATTCAGAATCTCGCCTTTTCTTTCATCTCCGTTTTGATTTTAAATTCAAATTTTAAATCTTATGCCTCATTAATTACTACATTTGAGCCCTACTTTTACTTTTTCAATTGAACCATAATCATCCACCCCATACCTTCCGGCTCAGCTCTGTTCTTCTCTCCTCCCTCTTCTCCATAGTTTTCTCTCACAATTGTGTTGCAAATCACCTTTCAATGGGTCATTAGATTATTCTTACGTTCACGGGACTCCACTATTCATCATCATTTTCATCATGATCTAAACCATAGAGCGGAGATGCCTGAATCATTGCTCATCATCTTCTTCCTTGAGAACCACTGGACCAAATACACAAATGAAGGGATTATGTCAACTAAACCAGGTGAGGATCACGTTCTTCCACATCTCATGTGGCGCGTTCTTATTTTAATATATTTGTCCCTTATTATTGGATTTATGATGTATGCTCATGCTCTTCAGCATAGGAATTTTAGTTCATTTTTACCATGATTCTTTTTGAACATGAGATCATTATAGGTTTTTAGCGTCTATAGTGAGTTGTTCATTGGGTTTTCTTTTTAAAAATTGGAATATGTTATAAAAGTTTTTGTAGGACTCTGTATCATTTATGAAAAACAGAGATGAACAAAGAAGGAGTCACTCTTATTGTAACTCGAGTGACCATAGAAGTGAACGAGAAAAGCTTCTCAAATAGAAGTGTAATTCGAGTGACATAAAAGAAGCTCAGAGAAGTTCAAAGTTCAAAATCAACTGAGTGTAGTCCAAAATTTTACTTCTCTCGCAGCAAAACTCGAGTTCGCATCAAGTGTGACAGCTACGTTGTAGATTGGATACGTCAAAATCAGAAGTTGGACACGACAAAGTGTCATAAGAGGGATTGCAGGTGCAAAACTCGAGTTAAAACTGCAAGTATTTGCTTATAATTGTCATTTGTTTTAGGATCGATGTTTTTTTTCAACGATCTGTTTCTGTATGGTTACTGCCTCAATGAAGACGTTTTGGCCAATATAGTAATATGCATCGCTTTTTTATATGCTTAATTTACACTAATGAAATAAAAAAATGTTCCACCTCTATACTTCATTTTTCTTTTGTTTAATTTACACATTGGAAATAAGATTTTTCAATGCTTTCTTGTTTGTTATAATTTCATTTCGTTGCTT
>JANTPZ010005554.1:0-11641 GCA_025593235.1 Vachellia pachyceras
TCAGAAAATGAAGTAAGGATCTCAGAAGGAAAATCCTCATGCTAAAGACAGCAAAATTCTGCCAAGTAATTTAGGTAAGGATTTAAGTGATTTGTAATAGGTTGTTTGAATTAACTTATTCAAGTAATTTATATAAAATGATTTTTGTCTCAAATTCTTTGTGCGTGTTCCCAGGCAGATTTGAGCCATAAATATGATAAAAGTAATTACAAATGGTTGAAAATAATAAATTATATAAAATCATTTAATAAGAATGATATTTATTAGGAACATTTCAGAAAAAATATCATGAAAATATTTAAATTCTAAATTTCAGAACAATACGAATTACTGATATGATATTTTTCAATTCTAGAAATATTTCATTGGAATTTTCCCATAATCGTTTCTGATGATTCACAGATAGGGCATGGAAGAATTTATTTACTCCCTAGAAGCACATTTAACAGTATTTTTCTGTAAAACGAAATAATCTTCTCCACATATTTACCTCGACTTACGTAAAAGTACTTCTCTACCCCTTTTCCAAACGGACAGTAAGTAAAATGAAATAATCTTCTCGAACTATTCCTCCATCCATGGGGCGAACGAAGTCGTTGAAGGTGTGAAGTTCGGCGAGGACGGAAAAAATAAGAGAGAAAAGGAGAGAAGAAGGAAGAGGAAGACGAGGGATGTGGAAGCCATTTTTGAAGCTTGGAAGATGCTCTTGTGTGAAAAGGGAATACTGAGTTGAATGCTTTATAAGCAGAAACACTCCAACCCAACCGTAAGTGGGACGCAATAAAAGAAAATCTTACTTTCACGAGTTCATCATATGTTTGGCAAAAAACTTCTTTTCCCCTGACCATACCTGGTATTATTCATGGGAATTCTGTGAATATATGAAGACCTTCAACGGACAACCATTTTTATATTAGCCTTGCTTGTCATTTTCTTGTTACAGGTACCAAAGAAGGGAGGAGAGCCTGTAGAAGATCCTATGGAGATGGTTAGATTCGGCGAAGATCAAATGCTTTACGTGGCTCATCACTCATAATCATGTTCATAAGGAGCAACTCCGGAATCTAAGAGGTATCTCGGTTGCTGCTGGATGCCCCTGTAGCTGTCCACATTAGGGATCATCGATGTACTTATCGAGAGATTGCGCCAATGCAAGGAAGCATGTAAGTAGGGTTGGTAATACGGATTGGGTCCGTAGATCCAGCCCGCCATTTCTTGATTGGTTTGGGTGACTTTTAATTGACACGGAAGTTTTGGCAGGCTTATCCGCTTTTTTTATTTTTTAAATATATATTTTATACTTTTTACCTTTTTTATCCTAATATTTTTTAAGAAAAATTAATATTAAATTCTATTTTTAAGAAATTATTGAAAATTTATTGATATAATTAAAAAGGAAATAATGTAATTATACAATCTTATAAAAAAATTAAATAAAAAAGAAAAAACAAGATTTTATTCTTTGTAAAAAATTTTGACAGATTAGCAGGCCAGTCAGGCTCGGGTTGCAAGGGTGTTGGGCTAGGTGCTAACCTGAGCGGGCCAGCCCGCATACCCTTTAAGTGTAAGTGGTTGACCCATTGTACTGGAATCAATTCAGCTCTAGATAAAGGGTGGATTGGATCCAATGGAATCTAAGGCATCAAGCGGGCAAAGCCTCTACGAAGAAGATCCGGCGGCCCATTCTGTTTGGATACATATACTAGCATATATAGATTTTTAGGTGTAACATGTTGGAAATTAATATATTATGTATATATATTATTATATTTATATTATATATTATTTTAATATATATAAATTTATCACCGGATGTGTCCCGTATCATTATTCAAAGAGTTGTGTTCAGAGGGTATGTCTGGTCGTTGAGTCCCTTGAAGAGTCTTGATGGGAGGCTATATAAAGTGGAGACCATGGCTTAGAACAAATACAGAAAAACAAAATTGTTATCTGTTCAATCACGAACTCCCTGACGGGGTGACGGTATTCGACAGTCCATCGCTGTGCTAAAAATTCTCGTTCAGAAGAGTTCAAGCAAATCTCAAAGTCTATATACGCTATAGCAAGAGATACGTAAGTCTTCCACTGCACTCTGATCTGGATTTATGTCCAACATAACAAACTCTTTGGAGAAGCACAACCTGATGAAAGTAAACTCAATCTAATTCCTCCAAGCATCATAGAATTATTGGGTGGGTAACTTTCATTGATGAAACTCATGTTGGCAAAATGGATTCAAGAAATAATCTGCGTTCTGATTCCCTCCGATCCATCTTATTAATTTGATCACTAAGGGATGCAACATCCAACATCTGTTTAGAGATCTCGTAGAGGAAGTCAGGCTTTTGATTTGTAGATATTGACAGATTTCAATTATACAACTCTTGTCCTTTTTGTTGGACTTTCATACCTCCTCTTTCCAAAAACTGCACAAGTTTATAAATTTAGCCAAGTAAACCTCTGAAACACACAAGTTTATCCATACCTTGAAACCCATCAATCACGAAACAACGAGAGAGAAGTCTCTAAATTATTATCATGATTATGTCCGTTTAGAAGCAAGGTAGAGAAGTACCCTTACGAAAGTTAAAGAAAATATGTGGAGAAGATTATATCATTCTAAAAAGTCACAGTTTAACGTTCCAAGCAAACCCATTAATTAGAAGGACACGTTAATCCCCATATTATGACTCTGAATTAGAAAAAACAATAATTATGGCAAAAGCCCGACAACATATCATCATCACACCCACCTCCAGCTCTGTGAATAGGGATGATCACTCCTATCACTGTAACATCAATTAAACGCCACAAAAAATAATTCTCAAATCGAACTGTTAGAACAAGAACAAGGAGCATCAATAATGCATGACATAAACATTATACTCCACGGTGGCGTCCCCTGAATTGAGAGAGACCCAGTGGGTTCGAGCCTCCACGTATCCTCTGGCAAATCGGAAAAGCCCACTTCCTCCGATAACCGGCATCTCCCTCACCTTTTCGAACACCGGATTCCGCCCCAACACCGTGATCGTGCTTCCGTTGTATTTCCCTTCAATGAACGCGAAATTCATCGCCATCAGAAGCCCTAATTCGGTCTGCGACGCCGACGCGTAAAACCCTTGAGCTCTTCCCACCAATTTGGAGCTCAATTTCGGACCCAATGTCAGGGGGTTATCGATCATATTAAGCAGTCCGAAGGCTGTGGTGGAGTTGATCGGCGGCCGAACGACGGGGACGGAGGTGGGACTGTGGCCGCTGAGGATGTCGTGCCAGTAGAATCGGAAGTGGCTCAGCTTTTCTTTCCTCAGACCGAGGAGCTTCCTGTCGATCGGCCGAACCAAGTCGTCTTCAGCGGTGACGGAAATGAGAAGAGAAGAGAAGGAGACGAGAAGAAAGAAGAAGACGATGGATCGGGAAGCCATTGTTGGACTTCGAACTTGGACGAAGACGTTTTTCTGCGAGAAGGAATTTCGGAGTTGACCCTTTTATAATCGGAAACTCCAACGGTACGTGGAAAATGGGGCGCAAGTTTTGTCAGAAAATAAATACAATTTCTTTTCTTACCTTATTAATATAATAATTAAATTAATCATTTAACATTTTTTAAGAATGAAATATGATAAAATTTATAATAAATCCTCTTAAAATAAAAGCACTTGCAATTGTTGATTACTTTAATTAATATAAGTGTATATATTTTACAGAGCACTTGGAAATATATAAGGTTATCTTTTGGACAAAAAAATCCCTAAAAAAAGCTCTAAATTATTGGACCTACCTTCAACTAACAACTTTTACTATGATTGCTAACTATATTATTTGTGGGCACAAATTACTTTAAAAAACATTTTTCAAATATCAGTTACTTTTCATTGTATTTGCTGATATATGTGTATTAATTTCTATGACTAATATTTAGTAATTGAAGGGGGTATGAAAATAAATTATAATATTTGAAGGGGGTATTGATGTCCTCTTCAAAATTACTTTCGGTCGTTTTTTTTTTGTTTTCTCGCATTATTCGTTCTCCAGTGTTCTAAACTTTTGGGATGATATTATATAACGTTGGGTGGAACATAGCAAATTAAGGAATACCTGTATTAGTTAATTTAATTATTTGTTAAAAATATAAATTGATTTTTCTAAAGTACCATTTTCATTATAAATAATCTTCCATGAAAACCTCTTAATATACCTAATTAATAGAATATTTTAAAAAATATTATAAATTCAAAAAATAAAATGGATTATATTTAAAATTAAATTCAATATCCAAGAGCATGCCAGTTATCTTCCTTCATAAGTAAACAAACCTTACCTGCAAATTCCTGATGATGAAATTGCAAATAAAAGAATATGAGTATTAAATCATGAAAAGTTGTATTTTTAACAGGTTACCTTTTTCTTTTTGTTTTTTTATATAAATAGACTAATCACATTGGATTTAGAGCTTATTTGCTATCACTTTCTCAAATTTAGGTTTTGACCCAAAATCTAAATTTTGTTTAAGTATAGAAGATTTTCTGAAAAGTTATTCTGATCATAAAACATTGGTTTGAAATCTAGGTTTTGAAACATAGATTTTCTCTTTCTTACTTTTTTTTCTCTTCTTTCTCTTCATTCTTTCCTACTTTTCATTCTTTCTCTTTCCTCTTTCCTACCCACTTTTTTGCCTCAAAATCTGTAAAAGCTAATGGCCTTGTTTGGCAACAACGTTCTTATACTCATAAGCACGTTCAACAGTGTTTTTCCGTAAAATGAGACAATCTTCTCCACATATTTGCTTCGACTTGTGTGAATAAGCCCATAAGTACTTATCCACCGCTTTACCAAACGGACCCATTAATAACTTCCCAAACATAAATCACTTTTCAAAACCTAGGTTTTGACTCAGAATCTGTAAAAACTATTTTCTAAAATCTATTCTCCAAAACCTAGGTTTTACCTTGAAATCTGTAAAAGCTATTTTCAAAATAGCTTCCAAACAAGCATTTAATTGTTACGCCTATGGTGTCAAATCATTGAGTTGGCAAAAAAATATATATATAGTATCAAATTATCTCTGCATATTTTTAAAAAATTTTCATCTTAATATTAAATAAATTTAATACGTTTGTTTGTAACAAATTTTGAACAAGCGAAACGCACATTCAATAGTGTTTTTTCGTAAAACGAAAGAATATTCTCCACATATTTATCTCGACTTACATAAAAATAATTCTCTATCACGTTTATTGATCCAAACTTTCCATTTTCTTCATCCATGCAATGATGCAATGGAATGATTAGGAAGAGAGATTTCTTTTAAAAGTGCTGGCATGCCTAGCCTTCAGTTTATAATATATATTGAAACACTTCTTTTCTACCGCGTTTTTAAATAGACACGTCAATTCTTCAAAATATATCTGCGATTTTTGACATAAACTAGTGGTTGAACTGCAAAGTTGGAATGTACTGTCAGTTCGGCTTCAGATCATAGAATTAATTAATTGAATTGTCAAACATGTTGGAATAATATAAAATTACCTAATTCTAAAGCTATTTGCCAACTTTTCAAACACACTAGATGATTGTGTGAACTAAAAGTTAAAAATGGAAGAAAAAAAACCAAGAGAGAGAGGGGCGGAGAGAATAAATAGACAAAGTGGCTGGTCCCCAACCTCAATTAAGCAAAATATATTTACAAATAATTGAAATTAAAGAAAATATTATGAGTACAAATGTTAAGAAACGATCATAATAATAATAATAATAATAATAATATTAGTTAATAAGCCAAAAAGAAAAAAGAAAGTAAAAACTGAAATTGACTTAGCTTATTTAACTTTCTATTCTTAAAACATAGGTTTAGTTTCAAAACTTAAGTTTTATTTCAAAGTCTAGATTTTATCCAAGTACTCACATTTTTCAGAAAATATATTTTGGATACAAAGGTTTTGAAAAAAACTATTTTTTTGTCAAATCACATGCTCTCTCCTAGTAAATTTTCTTTTATACTTTTTCTTTCTCTCTCTTTTCTCTTTTTTACATATTTTTTGCTTCGAACTCTTCAAAAGCCAATAACTTCCCAAACACAATCTTTTAAAACCCAGGTTTTATTTAAAAATCTGTAAAAGCTATTCTTCAAAATTTAAGTTTTACCTCGAAATCTGTAAAGATATTTTCAATAGAACTTTCAAATATGAGCCCACCTCCAAATCCGTATGTACATGTGTTTGCATTTGACGTGAGGATGAACGTAGACCACATCATTAAACACACACATTGAGCATGTTTGGCAAAGCTTCTGCCTTCTTTAAAAGCACGTTCAACAGTGTTTTTCTGCAAATCGAGATAATATTCTTCATATATTTACCTTGACTTACGTAAAAATACTTCTCTACCGATTTTCCAAACGGGCATATTATTGGTTATTTGGTTTCTAAGCTAAATTAATTAAAGTAACTCATAATTATATATTCTTGGTTTCTAAGCTAAATTAATCAAAATCACACATAATTATTTTACCTTCCTTCGTTAATCCCCTCCATTTTCACCAACCCCTCTCCTTCTCTCACCCTTCCTTTTAACCATACATAACAAACTAACGCATTAATTAACCTAATATAATATGTTTTAGTTTTGTTGAAGATCCAAAAAAGAATTTGAACACGAAAGGTAAACATAACTAAAAGTGATAACCACAAATAATAATTAAAAAACGATTTTTTTAAAACAAGGTCAATAAAAATCGTGGGGGAGAAAGCACATTGAAGAAAAGTAAAAGAACCCAGTTTTTTTTTATCCATGGCTCTATACGTGTTTGTCCATGGTGGTGTGCGAGGAAATTTCGGAGAGGACACACCACCATTAAAGGTTGCATCAACCAAGTTTGAGTTTTCCCCCTTTTTGAGGTCTCGTCAAAGTAAACGCTCATTGGGTCAAAAAATACTTTTACGTAAATCGAGGTAAATACGTGAAAAAAATTATCTCGTTCTACAGAAAATCACTGTTGAATGTGCGTTTGACCCCTGCAAACCCTGAGCTAAACATGCTATGTACAAAGTATATAGTCAAATATCACAACCTATCAAACCCCTTTTGAGGTCTCGTCAAAGTAAATGCTTATTGGATTAGTTTGGGAATGTGGTAGAGAAGTGTTTTTACGCAAGCCAAGAAAAATATGTGGAGGACATTATATCGTTTTGCGAAAAAACACTGTTGAACGTACTTTTGAGGAGTAAATAAACTTTTCCAAACAAGCACAGTAAATATACGGTTTAGGTAATTTATTTGGGGTTTGAAAGGTTTTGATATTTCCCTATATACTTTGTACATGATATTGAGCATCATTGGTTCAGCGTTTGCAGGGGTCACACGCGGTTTCACAATTATTTTGTAAAACGAGATAATTTCCTTCATATATTTACTTCGCCTTGTGTAAAAGTACTTCTCTACTGCGTTCATAAATGGACACACTATGTGCATATGCAGAATAAATGCAACGCATAGATAATGTAGTAGTTGTTGCTAATGAAGTTTATTATGGGTTCCATACTGTTGGAGTCTATGTGAGCTCGTTTGATAACACGGTAGAGAAGTACTTTTACGTGAATCGAGGTAAATATATGAAATCGATTATCTCGTTTTTACGAAAAAACACTTTTGAACGTATTTTTAGATAAAAGTTAAATTTTTTCAAATAAACACGTGATGTGTTTGTTGGGGGATTGACTATACAACTACGTGTGTGTGTGTAAATGTTCACTTTTGTTGACTTTGGTTTCATCTAGAACTAGAAGACTAAGCTACACCTCATGCACATGCACACACATAAATTACACATTAAACATTAATACAAAAGCAATTCCACCTTTTTTTTAATTAAAAGTACTAAATACATCACTTCACAATATATAATTAAATTAATTCATCCAACTTATAAATTGATGTATAATTTAATGATATAAATAAATATTTTAAAATAGTATATTTAACTATTTTTATCTCTATAATTTAATGGAAAAGTTAAACGCACATTTAACAGCGTTTTTTATAATATAAGACAATATCCTCAATATATTTACCTCGACTTGCGTAAAAGTACTTCTCTACCGCGATCGAGGTCTCATATCTTTGTTTGTGTGTGTTCTGTGTTATGTCAAACGGAATGAAATTCTGATAATAAATCAAGTTTTTCCCTTCAATGAAGTTACGTTTATTCTCTAATGAATATGGTGATGCGGAAATTATTACTCCTACAGTCTTTATTACAAGACATAATTTGTAATTTAATTTTTGTATTAAAATGGATATTATATTAAGAATGAAAAAAATACAAATTAATATAGCTTCATTTTTAGGCTTAGGCCCATTATGAGGTAAGCACTAAGCACACCACCTGCTCCAGCTATATTTTTGGTCCGTTTATGCTGTAGCCTAAAAAGTTTTCATACCTTTAGCCCCAAAAAAAAAAAAGAATTGAGAGAGAGAGAGAGAGAGCCTCAAGAATTTGGGCCTAACTTAAAATCAAATTATTCTCATGAGTTTAGTGAAAAGGTCTGATATCTTACAATATGATAAATCAATGTTCAAATTCTCACCGATAAAAGTATACACACTTAGTGTTTAATAGTGATTTGGATAAGATTGCATTCGTTATAAGGATACATATGCATATAGAAAATGTTAAATTATATATTTGATCTTTTGAATTTACATCAAGTGTCAATTTGATCCTTTAAATTTTAAATGTGCACTTTTAGTTCTTTATATTTCACACTGTTAATTTTGTTTGATTCATTTAAATATGCTTAGTTGGTAATTTTAGTTAAATTAAACTAATGATGTTAAGATAAAAAGACTAAAAGTATACTCTTTTGAATTTAACGAAACAAACTAGAGTTTGATGTGAACTGAAAGGACTAAACGGATATTAAAGCTAATGAAAAAATATTAAATGGAAAACGCAGTCAAATGGTGTGATAATGGATGCTTCAGCATTTCACTTATAGGGGGTGTTTGGAGAAGCTTTTTTCTTTTTCTTTTTTCACATTGCACATAAATCGAAACAAAACTTTCTCACATCTTACCTCGATCTATATAAAGATACTTTTCCAACGGATTCCGAAATAGGAGCGTGCTGCTGCGTTAGAAGCACAACACTTAGATGGAGAAGGATAATTATAAATTGTGAGGCTACACATTGAAGGAAAGATGGTGAAATTAGTGTATAAATTGCACATTCTATGTGTTTTTCTCCTTAATAAAAAGGAGAAATCGAATATATTCCTTTTCCATATTTAATATAAGATTCACTTTAATAAAAAAATCAAATTATATAATAAAATTTATATTAAGAAGGATGCAGTCAACAACTTTAAAAATCATAATAAGAAGTAATTAAAAAAAACAACCTTCATTCCTTAAATGGTCTGTGCTATCCAATCATGGCGCAGATATCATCAAGCCTACGTTTCAAATCTTTCTGCTTTCTTATCATCGGTCTCTAAGCATAGATAACCTTATCCCCACCCCCATATGACTTATATATACTCATAATTGGATTTGCTATGAGATTTATTTGTATTAATTAAAAGACTCTAAAGGCTAGGAGCCTTCCTTTCTTTCAAATACTTGTTTCACTTAAACTTGCAGCTTCAATAATAAAATTTTATCCTACTACATATAATCGGCTATCGATCTCACAAAATTGTAAACAGCATATTTAATTAGATAATTAATCAAAAGATCCATTTTATAACCCATTGAATTCGTGCTTTGGTCAATTCTTACAATCGACTTTTTCAATGATATGTTTTGAACATGTTCAACTAACTTTAAATGATTTTTTTTTACCATTTTATCTTTAATAGATTTTGCTGAAAGCTTTTGCAACATTAATTAATATCTTCCTATGTCCTAATGATGTCAAACTGGTAAATGACACGAATTATTAAACTAACTAATTTTTCCTGATTATAGTAAGCATCCATAGGGCCTATTTCTTTGTTTCTTGCTTTTTTGTTTTTTTTTTAAAAACCGAACGATTCATGTTAATTTGAATCAGTTTAATCTATTTATTAATCATAATTCTGTCTTCCTTCTCAAGCTAACTTCTTCTAACGACTCTGTCATCCTATCTCCATGGTAGTCCCTTTATCTTCTTGAATCTTGTACACTGATAATGTCTAGTGCCCATTTGATGAGGACAATTAATAACCTTCAGCTCCCTCCATTAATGGAAGATTTCCTTATGGACCTTGATGCTTCTGATCCCACTTTTAGCTCTCAAAGCGAGGAAGGAGATGCCTGGAGTCCTGTCCCATCCATGCAATCAGAACAAGAAGAAAACATTGAATTAATCATAATTTATCAAGTAAAATTATAACATTTTGAGGGAATTTTGATCCTATTGTTGGGCTTTTATTGGGTTTAAATGCATTAAATTTGATTAATGGTAATTGTGTGAAATTAAATCTAATCAAAGTTAAATGTTAACATTTTTAATCATTTTGCTAAATGATTAATTTTAGGACATTTGATACTACTCAAAACCAATTTTTATTGTAGGTACCTTTGAAAGAAATTGGGATCAAAAGGTAATTCAAATGAAAATGCTAGAGAATGACCAAGATTTTTGATACAATTCATTCATTTTGGGCCACCTTTTCTCTTGCCATCATGAGCCCATTATCACATTTCATCATCCATTGCAAATTGCCACGCACAAGCTGGGACCATCTCCATGAACCATTGTTCCACCTAATAGTAATACCATTTCCTTGATGATTCTTTGATCCAGCCCAAACACTCATTCATTTTCTTTGGGCCTGTATTTTCCATCCATTCCACTGACACACACAGCAATCCATTCATTAATTAGCCACCTCCCATCCTCCATTCTTCCAATTGGCGCACAGGAGACGCACACATACCCAGCCGCCACACTTTCCACTATTACTCCATACATCATTCCATTTCACGCCGCCACTTATCACCTGGGGAAATCCTTCAGCTGCGAACCCATTCATCAATTCCATTATTTTCACCACACACACACAGAGAAGGGGCGCGCATGAGCAGAAAGGAATACACACTGGGGCAATTGTTTGGCAGCTACTCGTTCAATTAATTCACCTACGCAGGAGCAGTCGCTGATTTCATCCATCCCATTCTCGTGACACCTCAACCATTACTCCATTCCACATTCATCTCCTTTGTCCGCCACACATCTATAAACGCCACACCTGCATTCAGCAAAGCGGCGCCGTGGATGATAGCCACAATCTTCGGATCTTTGGAGTTTTCCATGACAACTCTTAGCTAATTTGATTACTCTCTAATTCAACAATAATGGCATGAGCTTGAGTCTTTAAAGGGAAGTTTTTAGTTGCTTTAATTTCCTGTCCAATACTTGTTTAACAATTCCTAGGTCTTAGGATAGTTATTCTTAACAATTTTAATTGCTTAAGTTGGATTATATTGTGGAAATTATTGTGACTGGAATTATTGCTTGGCAATTTGATATTGGACTTATTATAACTTTATTTTCAATTATAATGTTGTGGTATCACATTGTATTGAATTTAGAGTGAATATTTTGTGATTTTCTAAGGTGGCTTAGAATCTTGGATCAAATAATCTTTTGCTAGCTTTA
>JANTPZ010005555.1:0-14657 GCA_025593235.1 Vachellia pachyceras
AGTATTATTCAATCTCAATCCATGCAAAGGTTCAAAATAATCCTAGAACAAAATGCTTAGCCACTAAACATTTTAGACACAAGAGCAAATCATTTAGGAATTTAAACCAAAGAGAGATAAAGGGATTCAGGAAAACGGAGCACCAAACGTCGCCTTAGCAATTTCAGCGTCTTCTTCCCTGGTTCACGACAAAAAGCAGCGACGCTCTCACGCTAACGCCTTCAGCTCTCTTTCTCTCTCGTGCTCGCAGCTCCAGGCGACGCTCTCAGCTTCTGTCTCTCCTTCGTGCGTCTTCAGCTCTTCCCTCCGATCAGCCCAGCTCCAGCTCTTGTGCGTGTTTCAGCTGCTGAAACTGTTCTGGTTCTCCTCTCTCTCGCCGAAATTGTTCTGGTTCTCCTCTCTCTCGCCACAACTGTTCTCTCATGCACCGAAAATCAGTTCTCTTGTGCTCAAGAACTGTTTGCCGACGCTCTCTCGCCTTCGTCTCTCGTCCGAAACTGTCGCTCTCGTGCGTCCTCAGTGACTGTTGTAGCTCTTCTCATTTTTCTGTTAGGCGAGTTAACCCGCCCAACTCGACGGGTTGGGCGGGTTAATGCCAACCCGGCCGGATTGACTCGGTCAACGCTGAGTCAACTCGTTGACCGAGTTGACTGTGGTTCGGACCGGCCAGTCCGCCGGTTCAGCGGTTCACCGGTCGGACCGGCCGGTCCGAACCGGTTTTTCGAACAGTGGTCTCGAGGTCCAGCCGACCAAAAGTGACGGTTAAGAAAAATGAGAACGAAATAACGGGATTTGTATTCTTATGCCACACATTTTTTACTTATACAGTGTTAAATTTCAATCTTGTGGCTTGGCCCTTGTCAATAACATTGAGTTTGTTTGGGAATTTCATTTCCCTAATGTAAGTCGAGATAAAACCATTTCAAAATATGTAAAAACTATTTCGAAATCTATTAAAACCATCTCAAAATCTGTAAAACCATTTAGAAATCCGTAAACACATTTCTTCCAATAGAATTCATTTCTCCTAACAAAATTCCCAAACATACACGTTAGCATTCCACTTTGTTTCAAGCTGGTTGTAATTATGTTATTGTTGTTCGCCTAAGTCTGAAGTCGCTTTCTGATCATGACCTTGGGTCTCATTCTTTCGCCTAACAATATTATAAAGTTAACAATTGGATTCTTTTGGATTGGCGGATATCAATTTGACATAGAATCTACAATAACATAATATAAATATATGAGGAGAGTTTTATTTCAACTTAAGTAAACTGATAAATAAGCCCAATATCGAAATACTTTCTCATGTATATTAATCTGACTTTTTGTTTTAATTTTTTCAATAATTGAGCAGAGTTTTATAATGTTACTGTGCATCCCTTCGAACCTGATGTAAAAACTCTCTCTTTTTTTTTTCTGTTGTAAATTATATTATAGCAATGGCCTTACATTTTAAAACTGAAAGAATGGGATTCCGTGCGAAATCTCGGCTGGTGCATCATCTATAACAACATGGAAAACAGAAACTTGGAAGAAGATGTAGAAAAGATCAAGAGGGTAAGTTGTTGCTGAACTGCTGCATCCATCAGATACATGGATGACGATTCTGACAAAAGACTGCGTGCGTTACAGAATGGTCAAGTAAAGAATAAAAACGTTAAACCCAACGAATGAGCAAGGGATATAACTAAATCTTTCAATACACTCTGTTTTTTTTTACGATAGCCAGATAGCTGAATTTCAGATCTTGATCCAAAAGAACAGATTTTAGATGGTCAAGCTATTCCCTTTTTAGATGACCGTGGTAGGTGTGAAATCAATCGTGACGATTATAAAAATTAAGACCGAGGTAAACGATTGAATTACTATTCTGTGTAATGGTGCGGCAGGGGAGTTATTCCAGTTTTTCAACCCCACAAGAATAATAAGACAAATATGGATCCGTTTGAGTAGGGGACAGATAAGTAGTTTTACATAAATTAAGATAAACATGTGAAGGGAATTATATCGTTTTACGAAAAAAACACTGTACATTTAAACTCTTCACAATTGTTGCTGCATCCATGCTGTTATTTCTGTAACCTCTTCACACAAGGGTGGGTGTAACAGAGCTTATAAATTGCACAAAAATTTATGAGCTCTATTATAGACGGTATATGTGAATTGTATTTTGTTTTTTATCTTAAAACTCCTTATAAGTGATCATGATCTAATTTTTCTCGATATTGAATCTTAATTATAACCAAGGCAAAAGTAAGAAAGGTGATAGATGCCTTGTGTTGGGGACTAAACAACAATTGACAGTTGAGGATTCGAATTTAAATCCGTAGAGATTAAATTATAAGGAGTAAAATTCAACAATAAGTTATGGGTTTCGATATATTTTTTATGAATTTCAGGATTTTTTTTACAGATGCTAAAATATTCCGTTATCTTGATTTACGTAAATAGTTGGAGAAAGATTCTTCAAACGTACACAGTGAGGAAGGTAAGGACAAATTATTAGTCGGTAACGGAACGGAGTTTCTGAGAGAGGGAACAGGACGGCACTAAGTGAGTCGTCTCTCGGTTTCGCTGCTCTCCTCGTTATAAATCAATTGACAGAAGGATCCTGGAAAACAAACAATTTAAAACCCTCCAATTTAGCTCTCTGTTCAGGCCTACTAAATTTTAATCGCCACTTTTTCTTTCTCCTCATCTAAGCCACTTTAAAAAACCTGATTCAGACAGGCACACAAAAAGCGAAAATAATCACTGGTTAGGCAGTTCGTAACGCTTGAAAATGACGGGAACGTAGGGGGCAGAGGAGGGACCAAAACCGTAAAAAGAAGGTAATTTCGGGGTTTGCAATGAACAGAGACGCAATTAACCCTTGGTAACGAGTTTCCAGATACATTACATAATATAAAAACAAGATCGATGGCATTGCACGTGCCGGCGTCTCTAGAATTCAGCTGTTACCTTGGATCACAAGATTCACAGCCATCTCTTATATCTGTTCAACGGTTCAGGTCCTTTGATTTCTGGTTCAGACGTTAGATCCGAGATTTGTTACCTGAGCAGTGTTTTTCTCCAATACCCATGACGTGTTGAGGATTTGTGTTTTTTTACTGAGACTGTGACCGCATTCTTCTACTGTGATGGCAAACGCTTCGCAGGTAGAACTGTATAATTGGATAGCTGATTACACCCTCTTTTACTTCCTAAGTAACCACGTAAAAGCTCAAATGGGTCAATCCTTTAATTTCATTGCGCCATCAACCCTCACCCCTCTTTATCAGGCGTTCCCCTAAACAGGTCTTGATTGAAAAGTCCCATGGAGTTGCATAACACGTGGCAAGTTAATTTATTGAATGTAGTTAGGACGTTCGATTCTTCGAATGGCATAGCCTGTTTAATTTAGTGTTTTGCAGGGTTCAAATGCATTCAACAGTATTTTTTCGTAAAACGAGATAATCTCCTTCATATATTTACCTCAATTTGGGTAAAAGTACTTCTCTACCGCGTTTCCAAACGGGACCAACAACCATGAAGTGTATGTTTAGAAATCCGTTGGAAGAAATGAGTTACGGATTCCAAAATAATTTTGTCTTACCTTACGTATACCGTCAAGAAAAATTGTTTTCTATGAAGTTAAACCACCGAGGGGTATTCGTTGCATATTGGATGGGGATTTTACGGTATAAGCGTGTGTACACACAAGACGTGCACAATTAGTATAATTAAAGAACTGAAAAAACAAAATTTGGAAATATTAGAAGTATTTTACACATGTTACTTAATCATATACCTATTTCGGACAAGGGTGGGACCTAGACTGTCAAATAATTGAGAGATGTCATAAGTGGCAGAAGTTTCAGGATCTGGGGATGGAATTGAATGCCTCGAAATCTAATAAAGGGGCGTTCGAGTGAAAGTGGCTCAGGGGTAAGCCTTACGTATGCTTCTATGAAAGTGGAAGGACTGATAGGGAGGAGGGTAGAATATAAATGTCATGGGACCTGTTCAGCAAGAGTGAGTTAATTTTTTTAACTAAAACACATATATTCTTTTATTTAACGTTAAACCTGAACATTTTTTTAGTTAAGATTTAAACCTTAGTTCCATATGTTGTTGGAGGAATAACTTCTTTAGATCCAACTAAAAAAAGTTGGTGATTGAGTTAATTTATGATAAGATGAATGTGCCATCTTCTGTTGGATACAAAACCTAGATCCACTATGAATTCTTATGTTCCACTCACTCTATTCACTCCAATGACTTTTTCGGCTCGCTTATTCACTCAAGGAGAAAGCGAGCTGGCCCAGCTCCAAAGGGTCAGCTCTTAACAGGCTTGAGGCTAAAAACCCGATGGATTAGGCCATAATAAAAGAAACAAGCCCAACTTATATTAAGTGTCTTTTTTTTTTTGGTAAAGATATTAAGTGTCTTTAATAGAATGACAATCGTATTTAGGAAAAAAGGAAAGAAAACATCAATTCAAGATGAACCATTCAAGTAATCTCACCAATCCCCACATGAACCCCAAATTTTGGGAGACGACAGACCATCGCCTATGTTTGGGAAATCCGTTGAGAAAAAAGAGTTACGGCTTCCAAAGTGATTTTATAGATTTCAAGATGGTTTTACAAATTTTGATATGGTTTTTATAGATTTTGAGATAGTTTTATCTTGACTTTCATACACCGTTGGAGAAAATAGTTCCCAAAGCACATCAAAACCCAGAATGCTCTAAAATGTCAGGGAAGCGTGCATGATCTTTCCCAATAATTTATTTATTCAACCAAGCATTATCCACCACATGAAATCATCACAATCTGTATTGACTACGAGAACGTCAGCAACAGTCCATAGTATCTAGGAAGCTACGACAGTCGAGATAAGTATAACTAAAAGGTGAGGTATCCTCAAACATTCGGCAACAACTCACAGGCTCCAACCCTATCCCGCGGAATCAGCCGTAACTCAGACCCATGTTTGAGGAAAACATTTCCTGAAAATGTCATTGAAATGCATGTCAACCCAATGATGTCATCAACGGCAACCCAAACAGTATTAATTCATTATGCATATTAAATTCAGTGTCACCGATAAACCTTTTATGGGCCAGAGATTGCAACTCGACTATGTGAATCGTGCAGTCTCATCATAAATTGTAAGCAAAGCGTCAAATACCATTACCATCATCGACCAATAAAGTATTCATTGTGTTTTGTGCATGACTTACTATGCAAGTATTGACATATATGTTATATACAGTAAAACTAAAATCCCAGTGACCAACTAAAATTTAGTACTGTCAGCCACCCAAGGCCAGCCCAGGTAATCAAAATGAGATGGCATACAAGGTTGACATACCTGCACTCTGCTGTGGATTTATCCCAACACCATCTGCATGCATAGGAAATAGCTAATAAGAAAGATGAAATACTAAATCACAAGTCTTCCAGGCACACAACTCCGGTGTTAAAGGCAATAACTCGGACACAGATAGCATATGTGTGTGTTCAGTTTTCAATTTGCAGAAGTCCATTTATCAAGTTTGCTTGTGAAACTGAAGTTTGGTAAAAGTTAATGTAAAATCTCAACATCTATTCATTTTTCAACCTTCCTCTTTGATTTTGAAATGGCAAGGGGACCCACTCTAGCAAAAGATCTAACGGGACAAAATTGTTAAGCAAATATGATTCTCAGAATATCCAATGACTTTTGTGGACAGGAATCATCCAAACATTAATGCTGGATACAGCAGAATCTTGGTCAGAGAATTTTTATACACTTAGAAACCTCTTGGAAATCAATGTTCATTCAAAATAGAAGGGGCACATCACAAACAATGTTGACCACTATGCCACAGCATCAAAAGTTATGACCTCACCAAGGAAGGTTACAAGGCACCTAATAAAATTTCATACTTCAATGGGCTAACGATGCCGTTAAAAGTTCAGTGCAGCTTCTACTAGAAGTTTTTTCATGCAATGGAAGAAAATGATTTTTGGGGTACAACGTGATGTATGAAACAAGCAAAGGGCAGAAAATCTTGGTGCGTATCAAGAAAGAGCAAGGTTAAGAAAGAAAATAAAGCTTCCATCTCAATTTTATAAGAGGATATTAGTGAAGAATTTGAAGTTGATTTTTTTAGAATCTAATCCTTGTTGTTCCGAAGCATGCCAAACTAAAACAAGCAATGGGGGGCATACAGCTGTCAAATGGTAACCCCAGGTCTCAGAAATTGAGAATTTAGGGGGAATGCAGCTCAGAAATTGTACAGAGGAAAAATTACATATAACCTAACATGTGATAGTGACGTAACTTTATAGAACCCGGTTTTAACTTCGTAAAATTTAGGGGACAAAGTGTTATATTTTTAAGTTCCCAACTTTTTATGAAAAGAAATATCAATTAGTATATACAGTTCAAGAGGTATGAGTAGTTTCCCTAATTTATTTTCAATAACTGTTCTATTCTTTAAGTTTCATCTCAATCCCTGATGCCTAGAAAATAATGGAGTGACATTGCCGCGTGATTCAAATAAAACTTGAACTTTGTTTATAGAAATCATTCTTTCCAGCTGTTACATAAATATAAAACCATTTAAAACACAAATATAAACTCATATAGACAATAGACAGGTGGGATAGTTTAAAAATGACTCAACAGCAGGCGAGCTGTAAACTCCAGGAAAATTGAGATGTAATCTGAATAACCCCGAAAACTTTACAACTCAACAGCCCTAATCTGATGATCCGATCGTTGATTACGTTGGAAAAAAGTTTAAACAGAAATTTAATTTACCAATGTGACAATTAAGAAACAGAAGAAAATGGAGTTAGGAAACACACAACACAACGAAAGAGAGTAAAAATCTGAGAGATAGGCTACAAAGCCAATTACCGTTGGTGATAATTGCGCTGGTCTGTGGGGGCACTTTGAATTCTTCAGCAGCGAATTTGAGAACGGCGGTGAAAGGGGCAGCCTCTGGAACGCTAAATCTGGAATTGAGAAGAGCAAGATATTGAGAGATCAAGGAACGACGAAAAACGAATTGGAATTTGAAGCTCAGAAACGAAGGCGATAAGAGAAAATACGAGGACATGGGAAATTGCGTACACTTTGAAGGGTAACTTGGGATCGGAGGTGAGGGTAACTTTGAAGGAGACCTTTCCACCACCCGCCATTTTTCACTCCCGCTGAATGCCCTCTTCATTCTCGGACCAACAGCGATAACTATAAATATGCCTGCAACCAGTGTTTGCGTATTGGTAACGCCATCGTCGTATTACTGGCCAACGCCTCTTCTTACCGTCGTCGAAACGACATGCGCAGTACCATTATGGAGTCGAATCGTTGCGCCACATGGCCACCCCTTAATTATTCTTTCATTTTCTTAATTATCTTCATCCTCGGGTGACCGGGATCGCCTGGATGACTAAAATATTTCTTTTTTGGTGAATTTTAGTAAGCTCGTTGTACGGTTCTTTCTCAATAAAATCAAGATGCAGACTATGCATTCCAGAATGAAATAAATTGACGGATTGACTTTTTTGACCTTTTGTCACATCCTGTCCTTCAAAAATTGAAATAAGATACGAATCTTAATTTTTACAATAATAATTAAATATTAATCATCCTCCCTTCCCTATTATATTCAATTTTTTTGAATTTAGTGTTGATCTAGATTAATTTAGGGCTTGATTGGATTTACCATTTAAAGTAGCTACTTTCTCAGTATATGGTGGAAAAATATATATAAGATGATTGTATCTTAACTTTGCGTTTATAACTCTATATGGCAAAGAGGCCTTGGCATTTCCGAAGCACAATCATTCTAGTTTTAATTGAGTCAAAAATGGGGTCAAATTAATATATTTTTAAACTCAGGGACATGATATATATGTGTGTATGTATGAACTCCTTGAGAACTCCTTAAGTCATACTTATAAGTTGCATTAATACATTTTTTTTCATGTACAATTTTACTTTTTATATTTATTATATGTTGACGTTGTTATAATGTGTGAAGGTGGATATTAGATAGAGTTAGAGTTATGAATTTCTTGAATTTAAACACGGAGTCAACGGTGGTTTTTCTTCTCATTACGTAAGTCAAGAAGTATGTTTATGTAAACCAACGTAAATATGTTAAAGAGATTATCTCTTTTTAAGAAAAAACATTGTTAAATGTGTTTCCACTTCCCATAATTATTCCCAAACATAGCACATTTACTTTGATGGCGGAGGCTCCAACCCAAAACGCTTTGGATTTTGCCTAGACCACGCAACATATATATGCAGGCAAGAAGGCCTGATATAGAGTAGATCAATGACAATTAACAACACAGTGAGTGTGAGAATATTGAAAGAGAGAGGCGGTTGCACTTGCGCGTCCCAGATTTTTCTTGAATCGAACGGAAAGAATATTAACAAATTGTTGAAATTATTGCAACAAAGTTAAACAGCTTCCGATGGACGTTGTTCGTCCCAAAGAGTGGAAAAAAAAAGGCTGGTTCTTGAATCCAACATCGTTCGTCTCAAACAAATTGGATAAGAAGCTAAGGCCCGACTGTGTGTGTATATATATAAGCAATAATAACCAGTTTCAGAACAGATTCCACGAACTTAGCATCGAAAATCCCACAAGCGCCCCGATCATATACCTTCCGATGAACGAGTTCAGTCCCTTAGATCCATTGCAGTGGAGCTTGTGGTCATGGTACGAGCACACTTGTTGCTTCCTGCAGATTAAGTAGTATGTCCATATATACGCGCAAAATGTTAATACTTACTTCCATCACGGTACAAAATGATAGAGCTTCGACACAAATATATATATATATATATATCAATATTATTTCTGTACAAACCTTGAAGAGCAGAAGGCCACGACGTAATCAGGACTGGTGCAGGAGAAAATACTTGTGGGATCATCGTATGCATAACTATAAGAATTAGGGCAGGCATCCTTAAACTTCTGGGAGTAATACGTAGGTTTGCACGTAATGGGGTTCCCATAATTCCCTCTGCAGCAATACTCATCGGTGTTGAACACGTCGCAGGCGCTCCGGCATGCCACCACTTTGCCGTTGGATTTCACGGCGAGCTCCTTTGGACACTTTGGCCTCATGTCATAGTCGCACCCAACCGTAGTACAGTTTCCTTTCCCATTTATGGGCAGGACAGCCACCGGCACGTTGAAGCCATCGACGAGGCTCACGTCATAATAATCGGAGGCCACGAGGGTAAATTCCGCGAGTGAAGCAGGAGGCTTTCCCGAGGCCGTGCATTTGAGGGATGAGCCACAGGCTCCGGTCACGCATGATCCGTTTCCACTGGAGTCGAATTTGCAGCCTGTTCGTGCCCATATCCTACCCGACCACCCGGTGGGGGCGGTGAACACACGGGACTCGTGTGGTTTTAGAGAGAAGCCTCCGCCGTCGAAGTTATCCCCCGGTGTAACGGCAGGCCAGACGGTTTCCTTGCAGTTGTTGACGATGGTAAAGACTCTAGCTGACTCGCACGGGCGCAGCCCTGTGCTCCATTGAAGCGAGAATAAAATTAAGGATGAAGAAGTGGGACAGTTAACAATAACGATAATGCTGTATAAGATTAACATCTGTTACCTGAATAAATGATGGCGAGAACAATGAGGGTTGATAAAAGCGTTTGGAGATGCAAGGCCATGATGTGTGTGTTGGGGGTTGTGGGGTGGCAAATGCAGTGGTGGAGGGTATATAAAGAAGTAGGCGAAGAGCGAGTTAAGAGAATAAGAGAGGAAAGGATCAGGTGAGTGAATCAAAGAAGCAAAAGGCATGCTTTTGGGGGAAAGAAGGGATGATTCTTTTCCTAATGCTCGCTTGCAAGTTTATGCTGGGTTCTATTCTATTCCTCGTCACTGTACGTACCTGTGGAGCTGTTTACGTACGTACGCTTCCTTCCATGCCCACCTTTATGATTTGCTTATTTCATCTTCTTCATGTACTCATCTGATCATCATGCATGTAAGGCAGTTAAGGGTAACGTTCTAGTTCTCAATTAATCCACCTTATAATGATTAAATAAAACGTTTTTGTGTTTTCAGATGAGTGGTTGTTTTTCTGTACGTTGGGAAGCAGATCAGATTCTTTTCCTTGGCATTGCAACTTCTTAAAGCGGTGAAGATTCAAGCTCACTCAATGCTAGCCGCAGGAAGGCATCTTTCTTGATCAAGTGAAAGTGTGAAACCACGCATCCGAGAGCACGGCTCCAACCCAGGAGTGATGCAATCACCCTTTTGCCCCTCGACGTATACACCAAACGTCCGGGCTTCTCAGTAATTTTATGGTATCCGAGTTCTGGCGAGCCCGAACCACATCAACGTCCCAAGCTCTGATCTATCCAAGACCCAAGCTGCAGTTTATCTTCGTGATTATTGTGCTGGCCTTTGATAATTCACACGGCCTGTATTTTTATAACATTCATCCACTCGCGTTATTTATAATTTAAGTTACAACCAAATTGCCGAGTTGGATGTAGTGGAATATAATGTGCTAATCTCAGATAAATCAAGGTTCAAATCTTCGTCATGTCCGGATTTAATGTCTCATAGTGGCTCAACTAAGATTATCTTCAATAGGATAATATCCATGCTTTAAAAAAAATATAGATGGTATGATTCACAGTCTCTTTATTGTTATCACATAAGTAGAACTATTGATGAAATATAATTGAGGTTATGGGAGAAGAACGATCCCTCACAAAATCAATGTTTGAATCCTCGTTGAGGGAAACACATATAGTTGGTGATCGATAGTGCTTCTAAGGTTGTTCTCTACCTAAAAATAATCATTTTAACTCCTGCTACTGTATAAAGCGGATCTAATCAACTGAAATTACGTAATCAATGATCACGTAAAAAGATGGGCTTATGCTAGAGGAGCAAGGCAATGTGATGTATGTCACCTCCTCTTAAAAGCCTTTTGCATGGGACCCTTATGTATGGATTGAAAATCAAGGAAGTGATTATCATCAGCAAGTCTATATCCCTTGCCATGCAGGGGTTACAGCTTATCCATTCGTTGATGATTCAAAAGTGACTGATTAGGCTATCATCAATGACGACGTCGCTGTCAAATTAAATTCAAAATCCACCTCCAATTGTTTGATCACTTGTTACCTCATCACAAAGAAAAAGGCCAAAGAAAGAAAGCCCCAACAGTCATTTGTTATTATGTAGCTATCGGCCGGGTCGCATCTCAGAGAAAGCAATGCTTCTTCACGTGGTCTTCCTAGTGTGTTATGCTCAATAATTGTCCACAGGCTACGATCTAATTTACCTTACTCCATCAGAAATAATAATAATAATAATAATAATAATAATAAAGCTGGTTTCTTTTGGTTTATCAAATTAAAGTTGAGAATCATTCGTCATCAAGACTCGTGCTATGATTAAAAGCCCCCCTCATTTCATCCTATCCAATCCATCACCTGTCAATTTGTGACTTCAACAGCATCTATAATTCAATTATTCATCATCTGCTAAAGTAATGATCAGTACGTGTTTTAACAGAAAAAGAACAGCACGCATGCACTGGTTGAGTTGTTCATAGTCACAGGCAAAGCTTCAGTTTAAAGACTTGACATAGCGATTGCTTATGATTGGAGGGTTGAAGATTCATTGACGTGTTTTAAAAAAAGGACGCAGGGGGGAGCTTCGTTTTAAGTTTAGAATTGCGCTTCATGGATCGATCGATCGGGTAGGAATTGGGCCATGCTGATCGAGGTTGTCCACCTTATCCTACAAGAGGTGACACTTGCCTTAAGAAACTTTTACTTCTCATTTTGTGGTGATGTTCCTCTTCTTTTGACTACAAGATAAGGATTAAGGATCTTCTCCTAATTATATCCGAAGGGATTAGAACTACAACTATGATTCACCCTCCTTGTTCACCAGGTGAAAATATTCGCAAGCAACCATGAACAACGAATGCCTCTGACTCGGCCATTATTGAAGCCCGGAAATATTCAAATCAAAGGAATTAATTCATTGCTTTGAAAGCCAAAGGCAAAATTAATTTTGCCAACTGATCGTGACTTCATGAGGCACTTAGCACCATCATTAGCCCATACCACATCGATGGCCCATGCATTATTCACAATAATTAGATCCTTTCGGAAAGCAAAATAATGGGAAGACGAAAAGAAATTAATTTTAAAAAGGGTTGGGTTTCACTAGATTTTTTTTTCGTGTAAAGCCAGTTGGAACACGTGTGGTACTAATCATGATTAGCACCAAGCCCCCCCTCGAAAGCAATCATTCACACCATCTTAGTCTCCCCCACCTAGGCACCAACACTCATACTCTAACATTTTCTAATCTCATTCCGTAGAAAAATCTCTTTTTTTTAGCGTATTTCCCCCATCCACATTCATGATCGATCGGCATGCATGAGCTCTTTCGTATTAAAGAAAAAAGGAAGAGGCCAGTAAATGGGCCATCCTGCTCGTGCAATGCAGCTAGCCTGACCCCATCGAAACCATAAGTAACAATTAAACTTGAATAAAAGCAAGCATAGTGGTTGAAAGTGAAATATCACCCTCAAAACTGACGCCGAAGCTGCACCTCGGTGATGGAAAAATTACGAACGCTGACTACATCGTCTAATGGTTACATGAATTACTTGAGCTTGGGGTGAACAAAGCAGGGTCCCCACAAAAGGGTTATTCAGTTTATTGGTGACGAAAAAGTTTATATAAGGAAAGTGGAGCTGTATAGGATGTGAAGGGAGGGTGAAAAGAAAGCTTCTCTCTCATCTCTCTTTAGTCGCTCAGTTCATCTTCCTCCTCCTCACAGTTCTTGAAGCTTAACCATGGCTTCCGAGAAGGTTGAAACTGTGGTTGCTGGAAACTACTTAGAAATGGAGAGAGAGGATGAAGATTCTAATTCAGCTAGGAGCAAGATGTCTAAGTTCTTCTGGCATGGTGGCTCCGTCTATGATGCATGGTTTAGCTGTGCTTCTAACCAGGCACTGATTTATATACATCACAGTTTATTTAGTTTATAGTTCCACAGCATCAGTGCCATTTTTTTCTCCATGTTCACTAATTGTTTGTTGTAATTAATGCAGGTTGCACAAGTGCTACTGACACTACCATATTCGTTTTCCCAACTGGGGATGTTATCTGGGATTCTATTTCAGCTTTTTTATGGGCTGATGGGAAGCTGGACAGCTTACCTCATCAGCATCCTTTATGTTGAGTACAGAACCAGAAAAGAAAGAGAAAAGGTTGATTTCAGAAACCATGTGATTCAGGTAATTATGTTCAGTACTTTCTTGACTCCTTCCATATTCTACGTCGACCCATGTCTATGGGTTGCTTTAGCAAGGTACGATCTTCTTGTGTGCATTGATCCTGTTTGTTTTGCAGTGGTTTGAAGTTCTTGATGGACTCCTAGGCAAACACTGGAGAAACATAGGTCTCTTTTTCAACTGCACTTTCCTTTTGTTTGGATCAGTGATTCAACTAATTGCTTGCGCAAGGTAGGCCTTTAGTCTGTATGGCTAGCTAGTGACTCTTTAGTCTTTATATGTTATCTAGTAGCTAAAACCTGGGTATTTCGTTTCTCTGATAATAAATGTTATCTAGTAGGCCTTTAGTCTGTATGGCTAGCTAGTGACTCTTTAGTCTTTATATGTTATCTAGTAGCTAAAACCTGGGTATTTCGTTTCTCTGATAATAAATGGTTCAGTAACATATACTACATAAACGACAACCTCGACAAGAGAACCTGGACTTACATCTTTGGCGCTTGCTGTGCGACAACAGTGTTCATCCCTTCTTTCCACAATTATAGAATCTGGTCGTTCTTGGGCCTCATGATGACCACTTACACCGCATGGTATCTCACCATAGCTTCCCTCCTCCACGGACAGGTAAGTTCCCATTCACAAGCCTCATCATGATTATTTTTGAGTAAAAACGAAAAAGAAAAGTAAGTCGTACCATACCAGAACCTACCTGCTGGTCAGTAATTGCTTCTCCGTATTAATCATGGAACATACTTTTTGAAGGTTGAGGGGGTGAAGCACTCGGGACCAGCCAAATTGGTTCTCTACTTTACTGGAGCTACTAATATTCTCTACACTTTTGGTGGACATGCTGTCACAGTGTGAGGCCTCGAATTCGGATTCAATTTTATAATTAAACACAGATTTATATATTGTAACTGTGAAACATGATCTATCACTTGAAGATTTATATATATTGCAGGGAAATTATGCATGCGATGTGGAAGCCACAGAAGTTCAAGCTGATATATCTAATGGCAACATTATATGTGCTGACTTTGACTTTACCGTCAGCATCAGCTGTGTATTGGGCATTTGGGGACATGCTCCTTACTCATGCCAATGCGCTCTCATTGCTCCCAAGGACAGGCTTCAGGGATGCCGCTGTTATTCTCATGCTCATTCACCAGGTCTCTCTCGTCATCATCATGCTCAATATATACAAGTATCTTCTTCTCAGATAACAGGAAAAACTATTGGAAGAGTTCATTAAAAACTGAGTGATGCTTTCTATTGCGCAGTTCATAACTTTTGGATTCGCTTGCACCCCTCTGTACTTTGTGTGGGAAAAATTCATCGGAGTGCATGAAACCAAGAGCTTGTTCAAAA
>JANTPZ010005556.1:0-14536 GCA_025593235.1 Vachellia pachyceras
CCTCATCACCCTTCTCTCTGATTTCACTTCCGACGACACAAACATTGAATATGGCTTCATCAATTCCTCATACGGCCAAAACCCTGACACAGTTCACGCTCTTGGATTCTGCAGAGGCGACGTCAAGCCTGATTCTTGCCGTACTTGTCTCCTCAACGCCACAACCCTTCTCCCACGACAATGTCCAAATCAGAAGGACGCAGCTGGATTCTATGAGAATTGCACATTTCGATACTCACATCGTTCAATATTTGGAACATACGACGTCTCCGATGTAACATTATATTTGTGGAACCTTGCAAATTCAACGGCACTTACGGATCAATATGTACAGGTACTATTGGATAAAGTAAAAAGCCAAGCACCGACCGGGGGTTCTCATCGTATGTTCGCAGCAGCAAATGATACTACAAGCCAATCTGGGGACGTGTATGCTTTTGCTTAGTGCAGTCCAGATCTGTCTGAGAATAATTGCAGGTCCTGCTTACAGGATGTTGACGATGGAATCCAAACATGTTGTGACAGAAAGAATGGTGGTAGGGTTATCAAACCTAGCTGCTATATTAGATATGAGAGTTACCTCTTCTATGATTACGCCGCTGTTTCATCCCACCCTTCTCCTCCGCCATCCACCGCCGTAACTCCGCCCCAAGGTACTTCCCTAGAATACGTACTCCGATCAATTTTCCCTTTTACTTATTTTATATATATATTTTTTGAACTTCTAAAGATATGCACTCTGCATATCATATGCTTTTTTTTCCCGTTTTAATTAGTTTTGGGTATAAATGGTATACGTGGATATCATTTGTTCTCAAGAATATTAAAGAAACAAGTTTAGTAAGAAGAAATTGAATATTAGTTTAAGTTTTTTGGCTTTTGGATGATGAATATATTAGAATTTTACATCATGTGGTGGTATTTTCATTTCTTGGATGCAAAACTTTGAAATACTAAAGTAGTATTTCCCCCTTAATTTCCATCATGATCTGTCATGTACGTACTCGTGTGGTGTTAATAAAAAAAGTGACCCGTTTGTTTATTGTTTTATATATATAATCAGGAGGAAGTGATGATAGCACCGGATCACAATCTGTCAAGATTATTGTCCCCACCCTTGTCATTCCAGTGATACTTATTTCTAGTTTGGTGGGTTTCTATTTGCTGAGGAAAAAATCAAGGAAGAGTAGCCAATCTATCCTCAAAGAAAACTGTAATCTATTGATTGTTCACTTTTAAACTTAATATGTTTATATTTTACCATACCATCAAGCTTATTATATTGGTGTTACTGGTCCAGTTGGAGAAGAAGGTTCAAATCTGAGGTCCTTGCAATTTAGCCTGGCTACAATTGAAGCTGCAACAAATAAGTTTTCTGAAGACAAAAAAATAGGAAAAGGAGGATTTGGAGAAGTTTACATGGTCAAATACCAAACTAATAACCAATTATAAGTAATTATATATCATATTTATAATTATGTAATAATTTGTTTTCAGGGCATTCTTCCTGATGGACGAGAAATTGCTGTCAAGAGACTCTCCAGAAGTTCAGTTCAAGGAACATTAGAATTTAAGAATGAAATTTTGCTTATAGCCAAACTCCAGCATAGAAATCTAGTGACGTTATTGGGGTTTTGTTTGGAAGAACAAGAGAAAATTCTTATTTATGAATACGTGCCTAACAAGAGTATTGATTTCTTCTTATTTGGTACAAACTTCTAACTTTATTTCTACGTATTACGGTTATGGTTAAAGTTCTTTGCATATATTTTATATGGATTTTTTCCCAACTGTAGTTTTTTACTAGTTCTAACTTTCATAATTATATTTTCCTTGATTATATATAGATTCTGAAAAACAAAGGTTATTCAATTGGTCTGAGAGGTTCAAAATCATTGGTGGAATTGCACAAGGGCTTTCCTATCTACATGAACATTCTCGTTTGAAAGTTATCCACCGTGATCTCAAACCAAGCAATGTTTTATTAGATAAAAATATGAATCTAAAAATATCAGATTTTGGCATGGTACGAATGGTTGCTATAGATGAAGACCAAGGAAGTACAAATAGAATTGTTGGGACATAGTAAGTTTTAAATTCTAGTTTGGTCAACTCCTAATTGTTTATCTTAATTAAAAAATTGCAGAAAAATGAAAATGGAGATTATATTAGTAGTAGAAGATAATTTTCCAATATAATTACTGTCTATAAGATAAATATATGAAAAGAATTTTATTTTAGCTTGCATAACATAATTTTATAACACTATGGCAAACATGCATGCATTGTATCTTGCATGTGAAACATTGCATCATCTTATCCTATCCTATATATGTATTACCACGCGTTTTTCCTTTGTTTCCTCATCTGCACTAGGATTCATCTTAATTTGTTTGTATTTTTATTAGGCATAAACTAATACTAAACCTCAAACCCGAATTCATCCTTTGTATTACCATTAGTATGTTTTTGATATTATACTAACACATTTTTCTTTATTCTTTTTAGTGGTTATATGGTTCCTGAATATATAATAAATGGATAATTTTCTGAAAAATCCGATGTATTTAGTTTTGGGGTTATAGTTTTAGAAGTTCTCAGTGGAAAGAGGAACGCTGCATCCTATGAATCATACCTGTTGACAAATGTAAGTATTAAATCTACGCTAATTATTGTTGCTCCTATTGTAATCATATTGTCATATCTATATCTTATGAATTTGATTATGTAATTATTGGGGGAAGGTCTGGAAGCAGTGGAACGAGGGAACCCCATTGCAAATATTGGACCCTTTTCTAATGGAAACTTGTTCTCAAAGTGAAGCAAGAAAGTGCGTGCAAATTGGGTTATTGTGCATTCAACAAAACCCTGAAGAGAGGCCAACAATGGCTCAAATTGTTTCATACCTTAGTAGTAATGTTTCCATTGAGTTACCGTCTCCAAGAGAACCCGCATTCTTCATGCATTCGAATCCAACTGTGGCAGCAGAACTGAGTTCGGATCAAATTCGTCTGAGTTCAACTTCCAAGTCAGCCAGTTCAAATGAAGCATCTCGGCTCTTGCCTCGATGAATTGAATTATGTATGTGCGCGCGCGCGCGTATTATGTATGTGTTTATCTATGTCGTGAGACGGATTAACTTTCATTTAGAGAAATGACGATGAATATGTATATTCCTTTTGTTGTCATTTATGTCCATTAATTAAGTTATTGATCCTCTATTAATTGAAGCAAATTATTCTTTATTTCTGACTACATTTAATGTATCCGGGTTTATTAATTTGTCATCCCTGTCGTGAGCTATTAGTCCAAATTTCCTTGTCGATTTTAGTATCATTGTTAATTTATTCCCAAGATACAAGAGTCTTCAACTTTAGCATATCGAATTAAGGGATGTGATGCGAAGAAGGAACGGTGTAGTTTTATAGCTGATGTTATACTAAAAAATGAACTTCGATACTTTTTTTGCCAGGAAAAATGAACTTAGATACTCTTCACATTTTATTCAATTTAATTTTTTTACTAGGCACAATACATGTAATCTGGAATCAATTATATATACCCAAGACATCTGGGAAATCAAATTTTAGGACTAACATTTTTAGCTAAACTCCAACATATTTTAATTATTTAATCTTACTGTCTGAGGCGCTATCAAGTATTAACCATAGTGTTAGGAGATGCTGGGGCCGAAGAAAAAAAGAAAACAAAATTAGTGGAGACCGACCGAACCCACGCATTGTTAATTATATATAGGAGTAAGTGGAACACAAAGTTGAAACTGTAAGAGTTGAAATGGAATCTTTGAACCATTATTGTTAGTTTATAACACCTTGGAGATTGTTCGATTGAGAAGCTTTTATTACATGTAATTGATTATTACGATCGGTTTGGCCTTTGATCAATCATTCTTTTCTGACTCTTTCCGTGTTTGGTTGTTCGTAATCATACCCTTAAAACAGATATGATCTACTAATTAATTAAGTTTTGCTCTACCCAAAAAAAATGTAGTGCCTCCGGTCTTTTCCATGCATCGCACCGGAAACTTCATTACATATACTTTTTCTCCAGCTCCAGTAACATTACGTTTAAATGGGGTTATTCAAAACTTGAAAAGTAGGTTTTTTGTTTTCTGGGAAAACTTCAAAAGGATAAGATCGCTATCCAAACGCACCATTAGTCATCAAAACAAGACAATGAACCCGTTTGAAAAGATGGTAGAATTGTATTTTTACACAAGCCGAGGTAAATATGTGGAGGAGTTTATGTCGTTTTACGGAAAACACTGTTGAACGTGTGTTTGACTTTTGGAAATATTGTTCCAAACAAGTCCATAATTTCTCTTTAGAAAAAAGATTAGCCCCACACTGCTTTCAGAAAAGTGGCAGTAGGGACTGACTATATAGTGGTCGGTAGGGCTCATCATGCCACTTTAAACTTCACAAATGTATAGCTCTTCAAGTTTACGATAAGCCAAACAATTGGACTTTCGAGCTGATCATCTGTTTTGAAAATTGTTTTTTATAATATTATCTTTATTTTAAAAAAAATCAAATTGAATATGAACCATCCAAAATCAATGTGTATGGTTTATATTTATAAAATGAATACTTCGTGCTCGTCTTTCCGATCGACATATGGAATTGCGCTCTCTAAAGAATTAGCTCAAAATGCTTCTACTATATCATTCCTTCATGAGCATGTCTATCATTTCTTTTGCTCTTGTTTCTTTGCTTTCTCATCATCTTCTCATTCTCACAGCCCAACCTTTCGTATATTACAAGTGCTTCAATGAACATGGTAACTTCACAAACACAAGTGCCTACCACACCAACCTCAATATCCTTCTCTCTAATTTCATCACGTACGACACAAAAATTGGCTATGGCTTCTACACTGACTCTTACGGCCAAGACCCTGACGCAGTTGACGCATCCGGACTCTGCAGAGGAGATGTGAAGCCAGAAACTTGAGTTGCATCAACAATGCCACAATGCTTCTCCCAAAGCTGTGCCCAACTCAAAAGGAGGCATTTGGATACTATGACTTGTGCAATTTTTGTACTCAAATCCTTCAATAATGTCTGGGACATACTAGTATCCTGAATTTTACAACGCTTTTAGCAGCAACCCACCAGAAAAGGCAAAAGTTCCGAACAAGTACAAGGATTCTCTCGATCGTCTGATGCTGAATTCGAAAGCCATAGCTGCGGCTGGCGATTCTCATCGTAAGGTGGTTGTGGGAAATGCAACGGTACTGGATAAGTCTAAAACTGTTGTTTATGGTCTTGCTCAGTGCATGCCTGATTTGTCTCAGCAAGATTGTGACGCCTGCTTGCTGAAGGCTATCTCGGACATATCCTTATGCTGTCAGGATAAGGTCGGCGGTAGGGTTATCAAATTCAGCTGCAATATTAGGTTTGACCATGTCCTATTCTATGACCCTACTGTTATTGATTCTTCAGTACAGTTATCATTGCCCACCATTGGTACTGCTCTTGCTCCATCTACCAATTCCACTTCCTCACAAGGTATCTCTGAACACTTAATCTATATTATGGAGTTTGATTACTTGGTTGTCCGGCCAAAAAAATTATATACTTAGAGAAGTTTGACACAAATATGAGGGTTTGGATAAGATCAAAGTGGTCATATGGCAATTCTTCTATAAGAATCTCATAGTTTATGGACTGTTACAAACAATTCATATTCAGTACTATCAATTAATTGAAATTTAGCCCCATTGGTCTTTAATTTCTTAAGCACATATAATATCACAACAGTTGCTGATTCACGTGAAGCTACACCGAAAGATTATGTTGAAGATACAGATAGCGATTGCCGCTTTGAAGGGTGGATCGAGGGCTTAAAGTTACATCTCACATCGCGGGGATGCACATGTGTGTGAGAGAGGTAGGGGGGAAAGGGAATAGCTATTTTTTTTTTGTCTTAGAGGAAATGAATAAATATTATTCATTGGGAAGGCTGAGCCATATATCTTTATTCATTAATATAATAATAAGTGATAGACTTTCTACATCAAAGGACTGAATAATTGCCATATGAGAAGAGATCAAGGTGGAATAACTTGCTACGCTAATTGTGTGTTTCTCTTTTCCAATGGCAATATATTCAACGAGCACAATGGTAAAATAGATTTAAAAAAGGCACAGAATCTTACAATTCTATAGTTTTTTTCCTCCATTACATTATTCACTATTAGCTATATATGACCACATGCTCTTAATAACACTTACATTTTGTGATGTAATCGTAAGGAGGAAGAGATAGTAGATCACAAACTGATGTCAAGATTATCGTCCCCATCATAGTTTCAGTGAAACTTTTTTGTTTGGTGGCCTTTTATCTACTAAGGAGAAAAATGACAAGAAGGAAGAGAAACCAGGCTACTCACAGAGAATTATATTACTTGTTTTTTTTTTGGTCAAAATTTATATTACTTGTTAAACTTTTCAACTTAAGAGAATGTTTTCCTATGGTATGCTGACTTTGCTACTAATTAATTCTCATATTCATATTGGTTCAGTTGGCGAAGAAAGTTCATACCTGAAGTCCTTGCAATTTAGTTTGGCAACAATTGAAGCCGCAACAAATAAGTTTTCTGAAGAGAACAAAATAGTAAAAGGTGGATTTGGAGAAGTTTACAGGGTAAAATATTCTAAAACTAATGCTAATTAAGTTAAATAATGATTAATTTTTAATTATCCTAATTCAGTGATGTATGTTTTTAGGGTGTTCTTCCTGATGGACGGGAAACTGCAGTAAAACGACTTTCTATAAGTTCTGTACAAGGAACATTAGAATTCAACAATGAAATATTACTGATAGCCAAACTACAGCATATAATTTTGGTGACTTTATTGGAATTTTGTTTGGAAGAGCAAGAGAACTCTTTTTTATGAATATGTGCCAAACAAGAGCATTGGTTTCTTTTTTTTGGTACGTACAAAGCTTCTAACCTTTTAGCTACATTTTGGTTAAAGTTTATACATGCTTATTTTGGATTATTTTCTCCCACCAATTTGTTACTGATTCTGATTTTTATAATTATTTGACTTAATTACATAGATCCTGCAAAACAAGGAATCAAGGATCACTCAATTGCACTGAACGTTTCAATCGTAAGAGGCATCGCACAAGGGCTTTGCTACATGCACGAAAATTCACATCTCAAAATTATTCATCATGATCTCAAACCTTGCAATATTTTATGAAATGATAAGATAAATATGAAAATATTAGATTTCGGTATAGCTAAAATGATTTCTATAGATGAAAACCAAGGAAATACAAACAAAATTATTGTTGGAACATAGTAAGTCTTCCATTTCCTATTTTTTTCTTCATGCCTCTCCCCAAATGATTGTCTAAAATATGTGCTTGAGAAGCGGCGGGAGTTTCCACATGCTATTCCAAGTTTCCAATATTGCTCATCTATTTACCATGCGAAGAGTTTTAGTTTATGATTGGTCCACAATATTGATCTATGTATATTTTGATATTATACTAATATTGATAAATTCCTTTTTCACAGTGGCTAGATAATTCCTGAATATTTAATACATGGACAATTTTCAGAAAAGTATGATGCATTTAGTTTTGGAGTTATAATTTTAGAAGCACTTAGCAGCAAGAAGAATGCCAAATCATATGAATAATTCCTTTTAGCTGATGTACGCATTCATCTATGCTTCTTGTTTCTGTTATTTTTATATTGTCAGATCTATCTAATGCAAATGAACTAATTAATGCCAAATTTGAGCACTATGGATTTTGTTATCTCATTATATGATAAATTATCTTAGGCTTGGAAGCAGTGGAATGAGGGAACCCCATTAAAAATACTGGACCCTTCTCTGATGGGGTCTTGTTTTGAAATAGAAGCAATGAGATGCGTTCAGATTGGGCTATTATGCGTTCAGAAGAATCCAGAAGAGAGGCCAACAATGACTCTAGTTTCATATCTTAGTAATCTTTCCATTGAATTACCAACTCCAAGAGAGCCACCATTCTTAATTCATTTGAATCCAAGCATGTCAACCGAAGTTAGTTCTTCGGATCAAACAACTCAGAACTCCAAGACGACAATGGTTTCAAATGAAACATCCATCACTGAGATCTTGCCACGATGAAACTAGACCCGTTCACGTTCTTCTTAACTGATGGAATGAAAGTCTTTTTATTGTTTCCATCTTCTTCCTTCCACCAAATTTAAGCAGCTAATGCTAGCTCTTGACTTTTTCCTGCGGTTTGGTTTTGTTGGCTATTTCCAAACTTGTATGTTGGTTTCCATTGTCGACTAGTGCTTTAAGTTCAATTTTGCACCAAATTCATTACTTCTGCTGCTTTATTTTTTCTTGTCTGAATCTGAAAAGCGAACAGAAGAAACTCCCTAGCCTGGCTCCCTCACTTAGTGGGCTAAGCTAAGAAAATCTTTGTCCAGTAAAAAGTGAATCGCCCTAGTTTCATGGTTCGACTCTCTCTCTCTCTCACACATGATAGGCCAACTTATCTTATCCAGATTCATCTCTAGCACGATGCTCTTAAATTATGTCAAGTCCAACCGGGATTATTTCACTAGCTAGGATGAGTGTCCTCTAGAATTGTATGAATATTTTTCCATCAAAATCATTTCCCTCACTTGTTTTCTTCATGGTTTGATTTACTTGTGTAGATTTTGAAAAACGAATATTTTACATGTTTGGGAAGAACTTCTTCCTAACGGTGTACGCAAGGCAAGACAAAATCATCTCAAAATCCGTAAATTCTTTTTGGATTTTATAAATTCTTCTCGAAATCCGTAAACTTCTTTCTCCCAACGAATTCCCAAATATACACATTACCTGTTTGGAAAACCGTTGGGAGAATGATCGTTGGTTAGAATACATTTTGAAAAATGACTTTTTTTTGGAACGCATTTATATTTGGATAAATGTTGGATTCAAAATGCATTTTTGCAAAATGTATTTTGCTAAGAAGCTTTTTGCACAACATACATTTGAAAGAAGTTTCCAAATGCTGGAACTTGCTAACTAACGGACTTTTAGACCTAAAATACATTTTGGACCTTTGAAAAGAGTTGCCAAACAAGCACTAAATTGGGCTTAATGTTTGAAAATTACAAGGGAATTGCACAACGACTTTCTTACATGCACGAACATTCTATTATCAAAATCATTCATCATGACCTGAAACCTAACAATGTTTTATTAGATAGCATAAGATGAATTTGGAATGGTAAGAATAATTGCAATGGATGAAGATCAAGTAAATACCAACGGAATTGCTGGGACATTGTAAGTGTTGAATTACTCTTCAGGCCCTCCTCCCCGATTGTTTTTTTTTTCAACCAAGTGCGTGCAAAACAATAAAAGAGATTGGTACATTTTTTACCATTGCTTCAATTGCTGGAAAAGAATTTTCTCCTTATTTTCATGTTTGTCCATAATATTGATCTCTGCGTGTTCTTATATTATCTTAACACTAACAAATGTTCACTTTTATTTAAAATGGTTATATAGCTCCTGGATATTTAATACATAAAAAATTTTCAGAGAAATCCAATGTGTTTAGTTTTGGAGTTATATATAATTTTAGAGATACTTAGTGGCAAAATAAACGCCAAAGCGTATGAATCTCACCTCTTAACTGATGTGAGTCTTAAACCCGTTGCTATTTCTTGTTTCTATTGATCTTATATATTTTTATATCTAGTAGATAAGGCGAATATCAAATACAATGAAATTGATTCTCTAATTAATTATTTGAAACATTTTTTCAGGGTTGGAAACAGTGGAATAATGGAACACCATTAAAGGCATTAGACTCTTTTCTAATAGAATCCTGGTGCCAAAATGAAGCAGTAAAATGTGAGCAGATTGGGTTATTACTTATTATGTGTTCAAAATAATCCAGAAGAGAGGCCAACAATGGCTCAAATTGTTTCACACCTTAGTAATCTTTCCATCGAATTAATTACCATCTCCAAAAGAACCCGCACATTCTTCATCATGTGTTCTGGAGTAGGATCTGGTTTGGATCAATCTTCTCAGAGTTCTAATGGGACATTTTCAAATGAAATGTCTGATAGTGAACTCTTGCCTCGATGAAATGAGCTAATTCACTTCCCCTTTTCTATAATTGTGTATATTCTTGCCATGGATCTGATGGAAGTATTGACTTCCATGTAGAGAATTAATAGTGTTGTTTCTGTATGTCAAGCTCCTCAACCAATTTAAGCTAAATATTTCATTTTATTGATGATCACATGCAAGCTAAGCTCCTCAATCAATTTAAGAAATTCTGTAGCAGGAATTACAGTAGGATCCAGTTTCTAAATGATATTAATATTCAGCACAGCCAATGGACCTCTACTGAACATGTAGATTTCATCAAACATTAACTATAATGCTACTACTTGATCAGCCATACATTACTTTTGTACCAAACACATTTAAAATTTAATTTCTAGCTACCACCATTTTCACTTTCATCACCCTCCAAACTTTCACGGGCATTAATTAGAGAATTGACAACGATTGTCTCCTTTGTGTTTCTGTCCATCAAGTTCCCAAATCAATTTGAGCAAAATATTATTTGTCTTTTGTTTTTTATAACCCTTTGAGCTACCTAGTATTCAATGCTTTTTCTGAATATCGTATATTCGAACAATTGATTAATCCTAATTGAATCTTTATAACCAAGATATCTCTTCTAAAAAGAGTCAAAAGTAAATTTTAATTCAGTTCACCTACTTTATGATCTAGTTAGTCCAGTATGCTAGACCAAACACTTAATCATATCACGCAAGTACCTAAATAAAGCATGTGATCCGCCATTGTTTATCTGTCATTCGGGTCGTTAGATATTCGTCCAAACTCGTTAATCAGCTAGACGTTCTAAATATAGCTAGACTTTTTTGCCGTTTAGTGGTTAGCTATTCATCCAAATTCTCTCTTCACTTTTAGTTTCATTAATACTGGAAATTCAAGAGATTTCAACTAGTTGAGTTCATGGATGTTTGCCGGCCGGCCATTAAAAATTTGAGTTAAGTAGTGCAATTATTATTTCACAAAGAAAATGATGAACTCATTGACCACTATTGCAGGCATAATTACTACATGCAAGTTGGAGTTAACAGAGTTGTTAATATGAGATTTAGACACATCGTGTTGTTGGTATTAGCTAGCCTTATTACTATTATGTTTAAGATAAGACACACTATTACATCGTCATAAAGATTTTAATTATATGACTTCTAAAAAAAGTTACTAAAATTTTGGTGGATACCTATATTACTACAAGCTAGCATCTTCTGATTTTTTTTTTTATAAAAATAAACAGCTATACAGGTTTGTTCATGTACTGCATAAAAATAGAGATAAATTACTGTTGGCAATTTATGATCAGTGTAGCTTATTATAGAGATTATATATGCATTATAGTCATATTGACATATTGATGTTTAGTTACGAAGTTCTTGGATTTTTGTAAATGAAAAGATTGTATTGTTTGTAATTAATGATAGATCTAGGATATTCTTCGCAATTTTCAGTCCTAACAATCATGAAGCTTACAGATATGCTTTGCCAGGCAAGTTGCGACCGACCAGCTGGAAGCAGCCAGCGCAAAGATTTGACTAGGGTGACTGGATTTTATTCTAAACAAAGGGGAACCCATATAATCAACTATACACACACGCATAGGATTCAATCGATTTTTTTAATTAAGGAAGTTGATCATACGATATAATTATCATTTTTTTAAAATAAATTTATCTCACTTGTAAATTGATATATAATCCAAAGATATATAAAAATATTTTAAAATATAAGTTACAATTAAATAATTTATTTAACTTTTTATAATACTCTAAAAGTTTTTATGTTAAATATTGGACGTAGTATATCTTAATTCAGTAAGATTTTATTAAAAAAAGTCAATTATATCTTAATTCATCCATTAGAAGAATCTGAGAAAAAATAAATAAAGAAATTGTGTGCGATTTTTCTTCGTCCAGTTGGGCCCCGCTTTCACCTCAGTCCCATCCTCTTTTGTTTGATATTTATGACCGTGTTCCGCCATCCTTGAAAACGATAAGATTCCATATGCCGAAATTTTTTAAAAAAAAAGTTATAAAATATTGCAAATAATTAAAAGAATTAAAAAATCGCATATTCAAAATTGACTTTCCAACGTTTATTTTTCTTGACCAGCCTTTAACATTTATTTTTACATCTATAAGAAATGGTTACTTTTATTTCTTGTTATTACTGTATACATGTTATGTATAACGCATACCTCACATTATCTTATGTTTTACAATATATAACACAATTTAGAACCTAAGACCTCCTCACATACTTGTTTTGAAATTCAATCTGAATGGAAACTATCACAAACAAAAAGAAAGCTACATTGAAGGTTGCATAATAAAGTTTATGTTTGAAAATTCCGTTAAGAGAACGATCACATATTCCAAAGTAAATATGTTGAAAGAGTTTTATCTCACCTTACATGCGTGGGAATAAATTTTGACTAATAATAATGATATCAAGTGCACTTTGGACTAATAATGATATCAAGTTTTAGTTTGATTCAACTTACAATTGAGAGTGTTGGCCAAAAGAAAAACTATAATTGAGAGGCCACAAAAGTTTTAAGTCCTACCTTTACAGAAAGCATCGGAATGATGAAGTTGAGAATGGCATGTGTCTATATATGTACGCGCAGGCAGCAAATGATTTTATTAATATGTGAGATAGTCCTAAGAAGCATATTTTAAAACGTGAGATAATAATATTTTAATCTGTTACCTTAAAAATATTCATTTATTTGATAACCAATAATTTTAATACGATCGCTTCGATTTTTTGTAAGAGCTACGGTTATTCGGTGGCAGAAAATGACGCCAACAATGATCTTTCAAATTGATAGGTAATTAACTATAACATGATGTTTGAAATCTTACTACCGATATTAATGAACAATATGTAAATACCTTTTATAATTGTATCATAAAATATAAAGGAACAACCAACAAGCGTTGGAGTGCAGTGGTCAATGCGGCTGTCATTTCACCAGAGGTTGAGTGTTCGATCCCTGGGAGTCACGCTTGAGGGTAGAGGATACCTACCCTTGGTGCAAAGCACCTTACAGGGGTGCGCTACACGTATTCCTCGCTCCGGATTAGTCGGTTGCCCCGGGTTACCTGGTCCAGTTGAAAGAAGGCCAGGGACTCAGGAAAAGGCGTCGGATATCGGGGGGTTCCGGGTGGGGCCAAAAAATTGGTTCTCTTGCCTGATGTTCACAAAAAAAAATATAAAGGAACACTTGACTGATTCTTTGAAATACAACGCTCCTAAACTTTATAATAAAAATATATACTTAATAAAATAGATAAGTCTTGTTACCCACGTATCCAAATGTTTGGACTGGTGATCTCAAGTAGAGATGAAAACAGGTCTGACCTCATCCTTAACAACTCTAATTTGTGGCCTATTACTTGTATTTTTTTTCGGCTTGATCTTGGCTAGCACAAGGTTTAGCCTGACCTAAAATCTGTTAAAAAGCATAAATTTTAAAAAGTTGGCTAACATACCACATACTTAAAACATGCCAAATTTAAACAAGCTAGAAAAGGTAAAATTATATAAATCAATATAAATTATCTAAAATAAAATATGATATAAATATATATATATGAGAAATAAATATATTATATAATTAAATTATGACTGAGAATAAAAAAATAACATTATATATAATACAAATTTATATATAACGCAAAAATAATTTTATTCTTCTAAGTGTGTAAACAAGCCTGTTTACATGCTTATAGATCATACTTTAGAAAAACAGGCCTAACTTATTTATTTTTTTATACAAGCAAAAATAAAATAAAAGACAAAACAAATACAAAAAGAGAAAAGGCTTAACTTATTTACACATTTAAATTTTTAAATAGATCTTAATTTAACCTTTTTTTTACAAAAAAAAAGATAGAGTACATATCGCAACATGTTTTCACCGCTAATTTCAAGGCAATACAATATCTTATTGATTAAGTCCTAGCTATATATTTTAATTTTCATATATTGTGTGTGCGTTTTTTTTTAATTTCACATAATCACACCCCACGGAGTATATATACACACCTAAATTTCTTCACGAAGTATATACATCTAAAATTCTTCTATGTGAACGCTGATGAATTTACTCAAATTATTTAATTAGTCATTCACCCCGCACAAAACAAACAAACAAATAAATAATTGATCCTTCCTGCTGTAATCAACAAACAAATAAATTCTTTCTATGTCACCTCTTATAATATATAGCTTTAACTAAAAATCATTCTTTCTTGAGGAACACAATGATTGATTTCTTCTTCTTCTTCATCTTCATCCTGAGCGGCAACCAACAATCAGCCGCCTCTGTGTTCAACGATGTCAACTGCACGGCCAACATCTCTTTCACTCCTAACGGCACCTTCCAGAGCAACCTCGCCACCCTGC
>JANTPZ010005557.1:0-16219 GCA_025593235.1 Vachellia pachyceras
AATAACCTTGGGACTGTTTATAGATCCCAATTACGATATTGAAAATAAGACTAATAACTTAAGTGTAAATAAAATAAAATATTACCTAGTTTAAAGTAAAAGAAAAACAAACTTTAAAATAAAACTAATTACTAAAATACATGTCTCAAATATAAGACACTAATAACTACATATTTATTAAAAAGATTAGTTTTACTCATTAAATTTCTACCAAAGCACAATTGTTTTTCTGCATTTGACCCTATTAAATGGTTAACCTCTCTCTATGGTATATCGGATTTTTCTTAATGTATCAAGTAAATTCTCTCTCAAAAACAAACTATGGATAGCATTTGCTATAGACTTAATCAGCACCTCCCTTCCCGCAAAGCTTAATAGCTTCTCCTTCCATCCCTGCATCTTCATACTCATCTTGTTTTTGACAAAAGTCAATGCTTCAGCTTTTGACCTTCCCCATATCATAGGTATGCCCAGGTACTTTCCAGGGTTGTCATTGCTCTTTATCCCCATAATGCTGTATACTTCTTCTCTTGTTCTGTTGCTTGCATTCTTTGAGAAGAAAATGCAAGATTTTTCAAAATTTACAGCCTGCCCTGAAGCATTACAGTAGCTGTCGATTATGTTCTTCAAAATTCTACAATTCTCCTTTCTCGCATTTATGAAAAAGATTGCATCATCAGCGAAGAAACTGTGGGAAAGGACTGGGCATTTTCTTGCTAGTTTGATGCCTTTTAATTTCTTCTTATCAACCTGCCATTGTATCATTCGGGATAGGACATCTGCTGCTATTATGAAGAGATAAGGGGAGAGGGGATCCCCTTGCCTTATCCCTCTTGACATCTCCAGGTCAGCTATCTTTTTCCCCGCCACTACTAGATTCAACTTTGCAGATTTCACGCAGTCCATCACCCACATCACAAACCTTCTTCCAAAGCCCATTTTCAGCAGCACCTCTTCAATAAAATTCCACTCCAATCTGTCATATGCCTTATTCATGTCAATTTTGACAGCCATCTCCACTTTTCCTCCTTTTTTCCTGTTCTTTAGGTAATGGAAAGCTTCATGTGCCACTAAAATGTTATCTTGGATCAGACGCCCTGGCACAAAGGCCCTCTGGTTTTCAGTGATCACCTTTCCCAGCACTGTTCTTAACCTGTTAGAAATAATCTTTGAAACAATTTTATATATAAAATTGCAAAGTCCGATTGGTCTATACTGACCCACTTCTTCTGCATGTTCAACCTTTGGGATCAAGACCACATTAGTATCGTTAATCATTTTCATGCTGACACTGCCTCTGAAAAAATCTCTCACCATTGTTAACACTTCGCCCTTTATGTCTTCCCATGCCGCCTGATAAAACAAGCCTGAGAAGCCATCAGGTCCAGGCGCTCTTGTACCATTGAGCTGGAAGGTTGCTTCCCTTATTTCATCCTCAGATATCTCCTTTTCAAGCCTCTTCACATCCTCTTCATTAATACATTTGTTAACATATTTTAGGGCCTCCTCCATTTCTCCATTACCACTTGTTGAGAAAAGTTCTTTATAGAATTTTCCAAACAGCCTGTTTATCTCCTCCTCCTCTTCCAACCACAGACCATTATCCCCTTTAATTCTAATGACTTTGTTTTTCACTCTCCTCTGAATTGTACTTGAGTGAAAAAATTTTGTGTTTTTATCTCCATCCCTTAGCCATCTAATTCTTGACCTCTGCCACCAGTAGGTCTCTTCCCTCTCCCATGCCTCCTCTATTTGTTTTGTTATAATTTCTACTTCTCTTTTCTTTTCCTCATTCAAAATACCCTTATTACATTCCTCCAACCTTTTTGACAGATGCTCTATTTGTTTCCTAGCGTTTGGAAACACTTCTTTTCCCCATTTGGAAAGAGTTCTTCTGCTATTACTCAGTCTTCTACTAACATCTTGCACTGAGTTCACACACTTTCCATCTCTGCCTGTCCAACCTCTTCTCACTACCACTGGAAAATCTTCATGATCTACCCAGTATGCTTCAAATCTAAATGGCTTGGGCACTTTCACATGTTTAAATTCCAGGTTTAATAGCAGTAGATGATGGTCAGATGCTATTGGCTCTATGTGAAATAGCACAGCTTGTTGAAAAGCTTCCATAAAGTCACTATTCACCACAGCCCTGTCTATCCTCTCCTTCACATGATTTTCTCCTGTTCTTTTGTTGTTCCATGTGTAACTTGCCCCTTGATAGCCCAAATCAAGCAGTTGACAATCTGACAGCATGCATTGAAAATTCATTATCCTTCCAATGTTAGCTGGCACCCTCCCATTTTTCTCCCCCATTGATGCCACTTCGTTAAAGTCTCCAATGCACAGCCATGTACCCCTTATTCCTCCTGCAATTTTCCTCATTTTGTTCCATATCTCCATTTTGCCTCTTTCAACTGGAGATCCGTACACGAAGGTAATGTAGTTGGGAACTTTATAGACTTGAGAGTTTAGACTTACATGAATTAGATTCCTTGAGCTGTGCCACACATTAATTGCTACTTCCTTCTTCCACCATACCGCCAAACCCCCGCTGTTCCCCATCGGTGGCACATAAAACTCCTCATTAAACTGGAGTCTTCCTCTTAGACTTTGCAGCTTCTTGGTTATCATCTTAGTCTCCATCAGGAAGATTATTGAAGGTTTGTTCTTTGAACATTCCTCTTTCAGCTTTCTAACTGTCAAGGCTCTTCCCAGACCTTGACAGTTCCATGATAGCAAAATCATTGCTCTTTGGTGGCTGTGCAAGGCCAGCCACCACCACCTTCAGCCTCCATTTCTGCATAAATCACTAACTGATCTCCTTGTTTTACCCCCAACCCAAAGTCTTCTCTTCTTCTCTGGGCCTTATTTTTCATGTGCATTTCCTTCCTTCTGTAATCACTCTTTTTCGACTGGTTCCTCCCCCTCACATATCTTTTTCCCACATTAGGCTGTTCTTTCTCCACTTCACCGCCCTTCTCTCTATTCTCCCCCCTAAGCTCCAGTCTTTGCTTTTTTACTATTCTTTCCTCATCTTCTTCCCTGTCCCTTTTTAATTGCATTCTCCTCATGCCACTGAGAACCTCAGCCATTGGTGTTTGAGTGCCATAAATCACAATTGCTTTCGTGAGGTCTTCCTTCTCATCTGAATTTACAGTCTCCCCCTCTGATGTTGTTGTTTTATTTTTATTCCCAGTTATCACATATTTCCTTCTTTCACTATTTCTCCCTTCCTCTTCTTTTTTCTCCTCTCCTCTGGTTGGATTGTTCTCTCCATCATTCTCATCCCTATTTGTTTCATACACCTCCTCAAGCTTCTTTTTGGATTCAAACTTCTCATTTCTGATCTTTGTTTCAGTATTCCTTGATGATTCATTTTTTTCTTCCTTCGTGTGCACCTTTTTTCTTTCCTTATCGTCCCTATTCTCCTCCCAGTCTTCCTTATAGTTTTTTACTTCAGCCTCCATTTGTCTTGCTGTCAGTGCACTCAGCCAACCTCCATAACGACCACCTTCCACCTGTTCTACCTCCTCTTCCTCTTCAGTACAGCTCTTCTGATCATGTCCTATCCTCCCGCATTTGTAGCAGAAATTCTGAAGCCTTTCATATCTCGCTTTAACCCATATTGGATTCTTTCCAGGTCTAGGGCACCACATACCTTGTACAAGTGGCTTCCTTATATCAACGATTACTCTTGCCCTCAGAAAGCTTCTTATCAACAGATTACTCCTTCTCGGATTCTCCGCCATAACTACCTCACCAATTTTATCTCCAAGAGCAATCGCATTCTCTTCATGCATTGCTCCCGTAGGGAGGTCGTGAAATTGGATCCAGAAGGGACACATAAAGAAATCAATCTCCTTAAATGTCTCATATTCGTTCAATCTCTTAATGCTCAACAGGATACCTTGGATCGACCACGGACATCCTCTGAGGATTCTTTGCTTGTCTTCTGTTTTCTTGAATTCGAATATGAATGCATTACGTTCTACTTCTGTAATTTCTAGATCCTCGTTCTTTTCTATATTCCATCCCTTTCTAATCATCTGCCAAGTAGCCAACCGGTTTAAGTTCCTTTCCGTTATTAGTTTTCCAACCAGAGCTCCTCCAGTCTTTCTATCTGCAGAAGTTCCTTTCCATGTCAGGTCAGCCATCAGATCTTCCTTCTTCCTCCGTCTAACATCAGATACTCCTCCTTCCATGTTTCCTTTTCAGCCGATCTCGCGTTGTCTTTATCTTTTCCTTCCTCTAATACCTCACCTAGCAGCGCTGGTGCAATATGCACCCTCGTTGCTCACTCTTTGCTCCGTCGCAGTGGGCGCCGGAGATCACTCTCTACTGACGCTCCTTCTCCGCGTGATTTTGTTAGCTCGGGTTGTTGCGACTTCGACGATAACCGTCGCGATAACGAACTCTCACAATGGAGAGAGAGAAAGCTCCCACGTGGAGAGCGAATAAACGCACATCTCTCCCATACTTACATTGACTTGAGTAAAATCACCCTCTCAACCTATTTCCAAATACGGACATGAGTGGTAAAACATGATTTATTGAATTTGAAATGGTTTTGTTTTGATCTATACTTAGCTTGTGCATACAGGGCTCTCCTTCCGTGTCATTGGGTCCGTTTGAGAACATGGTAGAGATGTAATTTTATGTAAGTGAGGTAAATATATAAATAATATTATCTCGTTTTACCAAAAATATTAGTAAATAGATTTTTTGGGGTCTAAAAAATGTTGCAAACATTCTCATTACCAAGCAGCGTAACGGCAACGCAAACGTGTGAAACGATTATGCTGTGCTTCATCTTCACTCACTGCTTTCCCCAAGCTGCCGTTTTGACCCTTCTGAGTTCTACCACACATTAACGAAAAGCATCACCACCGCTCTCCGTCCTAACTCCCGTCGGTTCTCTCTCATTTCGGTGTCATCTCCGATTCTGCGACTGCCTCAGGTGCGATTTCACGGTTTTCTTCTCGCGATCTATTCAATTGCTTTGATTTCCGCTTAGATTATTGCCTGCCTCGATTGATCAACACCGAATTTGTACCTTTTTCGTGTTCTGCTTTTAGGCATCGATCACATTAGGGTTTAGTTGTTAATTCTCAGGCCGAAGGTTTCGATTTCGTTTCATTCTTTCTGAATTATTTGAAAGCAATCTCGTACTATCTGACGATTGATTCCATTGAACCTACTTGTTGATCTTGAATTGATCAGAGGGTATAGAAAGTCCTTGACGATGAGTAACGTTTTTGAGGGATACGAACGCCAGTACTGCGAGCTCTCGGCTAATCTATCGAAAAAGTGCACTGCTGCTGTTGCTCTTAATGGAGGTAGCTTAAAATTATTGCCCGATCTTCCCCTTTTTATTCTATTTTTTCCACTGTTTGAGATGAGTCGGGAATGTTGCTGATGCTTCTGGATTCCCTTTGAATCTGCTCCATTCTTTATTTTGTTTTGGAATTTCAGTTAATCTCCCATATCGAAAATGCGTAATTATCATTATTTAAGGATTTGCAGAGCTTATAGGATTTTCCTTTATGAAACAAAACTACTTTTATTACCAGTGTAGTTTGGATAATGGCCATTGTCATGGCGAACACGCAATTTGAACGAGTGAAAAATTATGATTCTATGAACTGCGACCTTTTTAGAGTAAGAAAAACATGTAGTTTGTATTTGTCAAACCCAAAGCACAAACTAAGTATACAACAATTTTTCAGGTTGTGTAATTATGGTCTCAATATTATTCTGTTTCCTGTTTAATTCCTTCAATTCTTGCTGTCTACTCTGTACATACATTGGTTGGACTTTGGATTTATTGTTGTCTATATCATGGTGATAGAAGTAGCCTTTGAAAAATTTTCTCTTATTGATACTTTCTCAAGCTTCCCACTCCCACCTTTTCCTTAGAGTGTTAAGAGACAATTGGCTCTGCATAAGACAAAAATTTGGGTGAGTTGGGTCTTAGGGGCTTACTATACTTAGGGCATATCTCTGAGTTTGAAAAGCTTATAGATTGCCTGCCAACAACTTCCTCACCTCAGCTGTGGAATCTGAACCCACAATCTTATGGGCTATAGGCTAAATTCGAACCAATTGCAACAACCCTCGTTAGCTATAGGAAGGTAGTCTAATGTACTGGTTATTGAATAAAGCGATATAAGAATGTGCTACAAAGATATTTCATTCACTAGAGAATGCAATGGATTGTATATAATTGATGATTCCTATTAAAGTAATGAGCTCTGAGAGTGGATTTAGTTGAAAGCTTTTATCAAGAAAAGAGGAATGAAAATTGAAGCCTTAGTTTTAGGCTGAGTCATATGTTCACCTCTTCACCTGTAATTTATATCACTTTTTGGTTGATCTGCAGAGCAAAAGAAGCAAAAAGTTTCTGAAATAAAGGCTGGAATTGATGAAGCAGAAGCTTTGGTACTTTCTTCTTTTGTGGGAAACTTGTCTTTCTTCTGTACTCTGGGATTCTGATCATCTGAGCTTATGATATTGTAGATTCGAAAAATGGACCTTGAGGCAAGAAGTTTGCAACCAAACGTCAAGGCTGTGCTTCTTGCTAAGTTGCGGGAGTACAAGTCAGATTTGAACAATCTTAAAAGTGAAGTTAAGAAAATTGCATCTGGTAACTTGAACCCTTCTGCTCGGGATGAGTTGTTGGAATCAGGCATGACAGATGCTTTGACGGTAACATTCCTAATTGCTTTATTAATTAAGATGCTTTCATTTATGCCATGTTACTAATTCTTACCATGGCAAATGGCAATTATTCTTTCTGATTCCTAGATGTGGAGAATGACTGGTCTTAATTTTACTAATAATTTTAAAGACTAACACCTCCAAATCTGACACCAGCATGCATGTGAATGCAATAGGCATCAGCTGATCAGAGATCAAGATTAATGATGTCAACCGAGAGGTTAAACAAGTCTGGTGACAGAATTAAGGACAGTAGAAGAACAATGTTGGAAACAGAAGAGCTCGGTGTTTCAATTCTTCAAGATTTGCATTCACAACGGCAATCTTTATTGCATGCCCATAATACAGTAATATTTTTTATAATCTAGCGTTCGATTCGTTTGTAGATCATCTGTTAACAATCTGCCCTTTGTGATTTCTGTTATCTATTATAGTGATTTCAGCATGCAGAGATGTTGCTCAATGAGTTATGCTTGAAATTGGTCTATAAACATTAAACAGAAATATATGCTATTTATGAGACAGCCCTCTTAGTTACGGGCGTATATTTTTCTTTGCAGCTTCATGGAGTTGATGACAACGTAGGCAAGAGCAAGAGAATTTTGTCTAACATGTCAAGAAGGATGAGCAGGAACAAGTGGATCATTGGCAGCATTATCGCGGTCTTGGTTATAGCTATCGCCTTAATTCTGTACTTTAAACTCCGTAAATAGCCAAGACTTGACATTTTCTGATATCGGTCCAAAATATCGTCTAGATATATGGCTGAGAATTATTTCCATTCTCCCCCCCCCCCAAAAAACCAAAAAACAAAAAAAAAACTCTTCTCCTTTTCCTTTTCTTTTTTAACTCTGTTTTGTGATTGTTCAGACAGATTTTCACTGGCTGATTTGACTGTTTGCTTCTTTAAGCGTATGACATGTACATGATGGCTTTGCCGGGTTTGGAATTATGATATGAAGATTCACGGTGGTTAACTGGTTATACTGCTAAGTTTTGAAGAGGATTGGTTTTTTAATCATCGATTGGACAAATTAGTCACTCGCGCCCTTCCTGCTGCATTGAGCCTGGCTGCTGCTTCACCATTCTTGAATAACGCTCTTCCTCAGAGGTCAGAGCGGTCCTCAGCGCGGGGTATAAATGGATGTTGAAATATGAAAATGAGACGACGATAAATTCCTGCATGTGTGGTTCTATTTCTGTTCCAAATTCATCTATCTATATGCCATACTCTAAATTTTATAAAAATATATATGTTACCCGTCATTAATTTAAAGCGAGCTAATTTGATTTTTTAAATATATTAAAAATGTTAAAATTATATAATTATAATATATATTATGAAATACTTATGTATTGTTAGATTATATATCAATTTTAGTTAAATAAGCTAGTTTAAAAAATATGATAAATATATAAATTAATTAGCAGGTTAATTGATAAGGATCGGATATGAATTTTTTTATAAATTATCAATGGGATTCATATTGAAGTGAATTCTGAACTCTGCGCATTAGTCCGGAATTTAATTTTATTAAAGCTGATGCTGGAGTTCCTGTGCTTCATCTTCGCCTTCTAGATGAACATGTAAATAACACATTTGCCAACAATTTTTTTCATTGCTCAGTCATGTGTTGCAGTGTTGGGACATTTGAAAAACAAAAAATAAACTATTATATTTTTTATAAAAATTAATTAAAAATTTAAAAATCAACATAAGCGAGATGCTCTCTCCGAAGTCCGAACCCGGCTCCTTATCTGTCTGCCTCATTCAAGCTTCTGGGATGCAATGATCGGTTTAAACAAGCCAAATTTTCTCCAATATCGCTCAATAACAAGCTGGTCATCCAAGTCTCTCGAATGATATGGACGTCCCACTCGGCGCCCTCCTCCCTCGCTCTACGCTTTCGCTCTCTTCTCAGAGCATGTGCTCGCGATTCCTCTCTCGACACCGGAAAGAAGCTCCACGCCACACTCATCATCACCGGCCTTGTCCCTCCTCATCATCACTTCCTTCGCAACGCCCTCCTCCATTTTTACGCAGCGTGCGGTCATGTTTTATATGCGCGCAAGGTGTTTGATGAAATTCCTCGCTCACACAAGGACTCCATAGATTGGACCACTTTGATTGGTTGCTGTGCTCGCCATGGCATGCCTAGAGCAGCGCTTAGTTTTTTCGTTGATATGCGGAGAGAGGGCTGGGAGGTCGATGAGGTGGCCATGGCCTGTGTGTTCAATGCCTGTGCACGCCTTGTGGATGCTAAGTTTGGACTCCAAGCACATGCTGGTACGGTGAAGTCTGGTTTAATTAACAGTGTGAAGTTGTGCAATGCAGTTATGGATCTGTATGTGAAGTGTGGACTAGTGAGTGAAGTGAGAAGGGTCTTTGAAGGGATGGGGGAACATAGTGTTGTGTCGTGGACTGTGATGCTGGAAGGAGCCGTAAAATGGGAGGGAGTGGAAAGTGGAAGAGCAGTGTTCGACAGGATGCCTGAGAAGAATGAGGTTGCTTGGACCATTATGATTGTGGGTTATGTGGAAAACGGGTTTACCCGGGATTCCTTTTCCCTTCTGAAAGAAATGATTTTTGATTGTGGGATGGGATTGAATTACGTTACTCTTTCTTCACTCTTGTCAGCCTGTTCACAGTCAGGTGATGTGGCTCTGGGCAGGTGGGTTCACACCTGTGCTTTGAAATCAATGGGCAGGGACATGAATATAATGGTTGGCACAGGTTTGGTTAACATGTACGCAAAATGTGGTTGGATAAACACTGCATTGGTAGTGTTTAAGCATATGCCACGAAGAAATACAGTGGCTTGGAATGCCATGCTTGGAGGGTTGGCGATGCATGGACAGGGCAAAGTTTTGGTGGAAATGTTCCCTCGTATGGTTAAAGAAGCAAAACCAGATGCTATGACCTTTATGTCTTTGTTAAGTGCTTGCAGCCATACAGGCCTTGTTGAACAGGGTTGGCAATATTTCCATAGCCTTGAGTCGGTTTACAACATAAAGCCTGAAATCGAACATTATGCTTGTATGGTAGACCTTTTGGGTCGGGCTGGTCTTCTTGAAGCAGCTTTTGCCTTCATGAAAAAGATGCCAATTCCTCCAAATGAAGTGGTATTGGGGTCCATTCTGGGTTCTTGCCGTGTCCACGGTAAGTTGCAGCTCGGTGAAAAGATGATGCAGGAGCTGGTTCAGATGGATCCCCACAACACAGAGTATCATATTCTGCTTTCAAATATGTACGCATTGTATGGAAAAGAGGACAAGGCTAATTCTCTTAGGCAAGTTCTTAAAAGCAGGGGTATAAAAAAGTTGCCAGGTGTGAGTTCGATATATGTTGCCGGCAAACTTCATCAATTCATAGCAGGGGATAAGACACACCATCAAACTGCAGAGATATATACGATGCTAGATGACATGATTCGAAGGTTAAGGCTGGCTGGTTATGTTCCTAATACAACTTCCCAAGTGTTATCTGGTTGTTCTGGCAGAGATAACTATAGAGAAGAGTTGGAGGAGGTAGAGCAAGTATTGTTCACACATAGTGAGAAGTTAGCTCTTTGTTTTGGCCTGATAAGCACACGATCTGGTTCTCCCTTGTATATTTTCAAGAACCTTAGGATATGCTTAGATTGTCATTCTGCTATTAAGATTGCCTCTGACATATACAACCGTGAAATTGTCGTCCGCGATCGTTATCGTTTTCATAGTTTCAAGCAAGGATCATGCTCTTGCTCCGACTATTGGTGACTTCTGATCACTAGCCATTCCATTCATAAACTGGTGTGTTGGAAATGGTAATTCATCAACAATGGTTTTTTGACGTCGCACTTAAGCGATGACGTGATTGATTTTTAATTGATGAGGTCTAGCCAAATCTTCATCAAATGTGCATCTATTCTTTTTTTGACTAGCCAAATGTGCATGCCATTGCCAAATGCCAACAGTTCCCACTGATTCACAAATTATGAAAAACAGATATATCAAATCACAAAAAGATGTCTGGAATAATTTACATGATTTAAAACTTATGAAATATGTAATGGACAATTTCTGTTTACTAATTTTTTGGTTTTGGTAAAAACGTAATTTTGAAACATTATATAATAACCTATATTTTATGACAGGGGAAGTGGATCAAGAGGAGCCTTTTTTTTTTTTCGTATGTATTCTGTCCATCCCGGATGTGAGATTTGAGAACATGATTTTATACTGGATGTAAGTCGTAGTCCTTGAATAAAAACACGAGAGCATGAATGAGGTTATAAAGTAATACCTTTCAACTAACAATTTACTTATGAATTTGGTTTTTGATTGGGTTTAATAGATCATGTGATCCATGTAGTTGGCCCCTAGGTCCTACGAGACAAAACTTTATTGTTGCGAATTAGGCTTAGTCCTTGAGGTAGAAATGATGAGTTGAAAAGAAAAGTGGGGAATGAATGATATATTATGGGAATTTTATAAGTTGAAAAAGAAGGGGATGTTAGCTCAAATGGTGGAGCGCTCGCTTTTCCTTTTCATTTCACCTGTTTGTTGGACAGTCTCAGACTCTTAGTTATAACCGATAAATTAAATTTCGTAAAGATATTTCAGTTTTAATTTATTTTTAAAGCAACGGTATAATCACACTCGTTGTCCTCTGTCCTTCCTTTTTTAAAAATAAATTTACCAATACACATACATGTATATGTACATGTATGCGCACACATGCCCTTGTTTGCTAGGTTAAAATTCGTATTACAATATGATAGTTCTCCATAAACCTGATCATCAGAACCATCTTTCTTGGTTGGTTATAGTCTTATAGATTATTTTAGGGTTAATATAATTTTTAACCCCTCAAGTTTGTATAAATTTTTGTCTTAGTCCAAGTTTCAAAATTACGGTTTTGATCTTTATAGTTTTATAAAAATTTGAATCTTTAATGGTATTAATTATTGCCGCTAAATATATGGATCAAATTCAAAAATTATTAAAAGTATAAGAGTAAAACTAAAATACTTTTACTCTTGTACTTTTAAAAATTTTTGTGTTAGTCCTGCAGTTTTGATAGAATTTAATTTTGGTCCCAAGTACAGCTATAATTAATGTTATTAAACATTTAAATCCTTATGAAATTATAGAGATCAAAATCATAAGTTTGAAATTCAAGGACAAAAAATGATATTAACCCATTATTTTATCTTCTTTGCTTAAACACTGCCTTCGAGAATAACACCAGCAAAATGTCAAAATCTGCAGCTAACTAATTTCCTCAGGTCCCAGTACAATGAGAACCCGAAAATCTCGCTTATTAAAAAAGAACAAAAAACAGTAGAAACATCTTCATGGAACGAGCATCATCATTCAATAGCTTCTAATAATCTTCATCATAGGCCATAGTATCATAGATAATCAGCACATAAATTGAACAACGGTGGGAATTTTAAGCGCACATGTAATGAGCTGCTTGGAACTTCTGCTATAGTCACTTCAATAATTTCTAAGCAGAATATGGAATCTTCAAAGCCATTCTTTGGGCAAGCCAAGGTCTATTAGCATCTGGGTCAATAAAACGATGTGAAAGGAACTGCTCTGCTTCTTCATCTATCAATTCTCTAGCCCATGCTACTCGTTTGGATGGACAGCAACCATGTCCATGACACCTGCAGTTTGTTATAATACACATCAATTTTTCATCTCAAGACAGGTTACAAGCATTTCGATCATATATGTAGTCCAAACATGGCATTTCCCAAGTCTAATGGGTTCAAGCCGATAAATGCATCACTTGAAAGGAAATCAAATCCGAGACAACTTTAGCATATTCAACTCATTAGTGGCCCTATTGAATAGTTACACATGTGGCGGTTTCATTTATATCTATGGATACATTGATTAAATCCTTGGCCATATATCAGTAACACCTACTTAGACTGATTCCATAAGATGCTGGTGGGAATCTAACAATACAAGATGAAACTAGATACGAGATGCCCACCTGTATTCGTAAAAGCAAGCAGTTCTCTCATTCTCGACTTTATCCCAATTATTCCAGCCTTGAGGTCTTATACACCGATCCATGTAAGTGTGTGCGAAGATTACTCTTCCAAAAGGTCCCCATGGTCGTCCAAGATATGCGTATGAAGTATCTCCATTACCTGTTATGACACATCTGCATGGCAACAGCCAACAAAGGCCAAAATATGTATACTGTAAGTACCCAAAAGGTCCAGAACAAAAATGAAAAAGAAAAGAATTAATTAAGGCCAAAAGATTCTAATTTGGAAACTAATGCTATTACTAACTGCTCCAAAAAAATTAGGCATTATTCCTTAATAACATGGCAGCAACACACTTGCAATAAGCCTTTTCTAAGAGCCATATTTAGTCAAATTATAAGCATCAAGACATCGAAGAAATTGCCTCACACATAGTAAATATTTCCATTCCCTTATCATCAACTAAACTACATCATGGCGCACCAAATATTTCAGGAACAAACCTTTCCCTGCTTGTACATGTTAAGCACTTCTAATGACTAAAGCACATGAATAGAAGGGATGATGTAGACAATGGTCGGTCGGTCACACACCTTAGGAATACATAACCAGTTGTCTCATGAGAAGATTTTCCGCACTGTGCAGTTATGAAGCCTTGAGACTTGCAGTGAATATGGCAATGTTCCAAAAGAGCAGTGCTATTGCCAAAAATAAAGTCCACGCTTCCTTCAATATAACAATCTTTCAAGTACTGTTTGCCATAGTGCAAGTACAGAGTATCCTGCATCATAATCATGTCAGCAATTTATCTCTTCACTACCTCATCTAGATTATCCTCAAATGAAGGAGAACCCGCCCACATAGCACATAAGAGGTGACAACCATGGTACAAGTTTAAAAACATGACAATTTTAATGTACTATAAAAACTCCCACAGAAAAACAATATATCAACAAGAAAATTTAATCAATCAGTTCCCCAAGTCTACATCTCTACGTAAAATATCTCAAGAAGCCTCTAAATTATTAAACTAACATTTAGATAAGGAGATACCTGCCATCCCAGGAACCTGCAATTATAGAAGGCACATCGATCTGCTGTCACTCTAATCGCCACTGCTTGTCCTGAACCCTGCAAAAAAGAGAAGACAAAGGGGAATAAAACCATAAGCTTGTAATTAATTTCCATCTGTCAATCGCTTCAGAAGATGCTATTCAAAATTTCGATGCGCATACCAACATGATCATAAAAAAACCTATAGCAGCATTTTTAATAGTGACAAAATGAATGCTAATAAGTCTCTACCTTGATTCTTGAGCGCATTCAGAACCTAAAAAACGTGAGACTTCAAACTACTAGACTAGTTACCCGTAAAATAAAGATTACATTTGTTAGTAAGGAGACGACTTCCAACCACAAGTATAAAAAAGACAAGTAGATTCTAAATTGTAAATCCTGCTGTCCATTTAAATCATAAATATTTCGAAGCTTATGCATGAACAACACTTTGGTCGACAATTTTTTTTAATATTTATATCATAAATTGTTTATTTCGAATGCTAACACAGGATTGCAACAACAATCAGTTTTATTTATATATCATATACGCACGTTTGTCTCAATAATGATAGCTAGTTTATCCTAGATAGGCACAAATTGCAAGTGATGACAACGAAGCTCGCAGAAAACTAATATTGTACACGCATTACCTGAGGGGAGGAATTCTCAAACGTGATGTTCTCGGCAATAAAATCCTCTCCTTCCACAATGGTACTACCACAGCCAAAAGTACCAGTGCCTATTACCCGAGCAGCCTGCAGGAAAATTCACCGCCAAAATGGACAATTCCTACTCGTAAGAAAACCAAAATACTCAAAATCCATATGAGCTGAACAGGATCCATGTTCGCCCACCTGGTGGTGTTCGATTCTGGTGGCGGTATTATTCCAGGTAAGCACAGTATCCTCCGGGCACAGACCAGCAAGGGTGATGAAATTCTTAGTCTTGGGTACATACACTGGCTGCTTGTAGATTCCCGGAGACACTCGAATCACCGTCCGACGGTTGTTTCCCAGTGGAATGGAATCAATTGCTTCCTGCACCGTCCGATAGTCTCCGCTTCCGGTCTGTGAAACCGTGATTACATGAGCTGCCATTGTAGTTCTGGGTTCCTAGAGAATCTTGTGGATCTTCTTATTGTTTCTGAGTGCAGAGTATGGAGAGAAAGCTTGATCTATGTAGCAGCGACTGGATCAACAGCGGAGAGAAAACGCAAACGAAGAATCATACAAAGAAAGTTACGCGGACAGAGAATCTCGAACTCGAAAAATCTGAATTTAGTGTTAAGCAGGAATTGATTTGTTATCTCAAATATAATGAAATGTTTTGCTTCGCAGAAGGGTAATGTAAAATATGCAACCCCGCACCGTCATTTCCGAATTTGGTTTGCGCCAGCGCTTGGCCACTTCTTCCATTTCCTTTTTGGCCATGCCAAAAAAATTATCAAAATCTCTATTCTCTTTGTTCGTTATTTTTTTCAAATTAGATGAAGGTTAATAATAATAAGCTCGTATATAGTGTAAAATTTAATTACATAGGTGATTTTGATCATTTGTCCAAATTTTATCCTTCAAAGTGTATTTTATATTATAAACTAAAATAAATATAAAAGATAAAGAGATAAATAAAGAATAGGGATAAAGATGAAACAATATTTTTTCATTTAAAAGTGTAAAAGGTGTGGTACAGAGTGTTTTATTATAAAGATTATGGATGATGAAAATAAAAAGTCAAAAATTTATAGATGTCCATAATATATAATATTTTATAACATTTTAGTATTTTTTATACGTATTTTTGTAGGTGATAGTACTTAGTGTTGTTTTGGCGAGAGAAGATTGGACCGCCTCTTGACTCCCAAGACATTAGCCCCTTGGATATTACTATATATCGGGTCCCCAAAGAAAGCAAACCGGTTCCCCGTGTAAACGACTCGTCGTTTAGAAGCTTCCAGGGAGACAATAGAATCCACGCTTGTCGTCTACTCGTCTAAATGAAGTTGTATCGATTTCCCAGGCTGCTATATAATCACTGCTGATCCATTGTCGATGACCACACTGGGATCACAGATTTAGCTTTAGGACTGAGAGCAGCCAAGTTCTCACAATGCCGTACCATTCCAGGGGTGATGACGATGTCGACGATTTCGATGAGTACGATCCAACGCCATACAGTGGTGGATATGACATTACTCTCACCTACGGTCGACCCATTCCTCCGTCTGATGAGACTTGCTACCCGATCTCATCTTCGACCTCTGATGAATTCGATTATGATCGTCCTCAATATACCTCCTATGCTGAACCATCTGCTTATAACGAAGATGCCTTGGATACTGAGTACAGCAGCTATGATCGTCCCAAGCCTAGGCCTGCACCGGCATTCAATCCGGGTGGAGAACCTGGAGGCCAATACGGGGGGAGGCCTGAACCTGCTTATGTCGTTGA
>JANTPZ010005558.1:0-15160 GCA_025593235.1 Vachellia pachyceras
TTCAATATTTCCTGAGAATAAGTTTTACTTTATTTGGAATACTTGTAAGTAGCGATATGGGTAGAGAATGAAGGAAATAAATTATTTAAATCCTTTTTTAAGTATTTAAATAAATTATATGAATGAAATACCTTAATAATTATTTTAATTAATTAAATAAAATGAGGGATTAATTTTTATGAGTAAAAGCTAATTTAAATAAATTGTATAAGTAAATAAATATAAATCAACCTATAAGGATAAAATTGTAAATTGGTCTTTAACTTCCCTCCCTTCCCCTCCTAAACCAAACAAAAGATCATTAAAAAGCTTCCCTTCCTTCCCCCTCTAACTAAACCAAACAAGGTAATCTTATACCCTTCCATCCCCTTCCTTTCCCTCCTATCCATTCCCTTCCTTTCCCCTCCATCAAACCAAACATAGCCTTAGGTTCATCTCAGATAAAACTACTTTTTTTAATCTTATTTATAATTTATTTTTAATATGTTTTATACAGATCAAGAGAAAACTTTAAATTACATTGACCTAACAATTTTCCAACTTTGTTTCTATTTAATATCCACCATAATACATAATAAATAAAGAATAAAATTGTACATTCGCGTAAAAACTTAATTAGGTAACATATAAATAGGATGAATAAAATCTCATATTTCTGCTCTATAAATAAGATTGTAGTAGTAATTATTACTCTTGCTTCAAATCTCAATCAATTTTAGCTCTTTAGTTTATAATTTTTTTTAAAAAAATATCACCATTAATTATGCAAATCAAATGAGTTTTGGCCTATGAATAATTTCTATGTAAATGATAAAAAGATATTTTTAGAGAAACAATGCAAATTTTGTACAAATAACAAAATTAATAATTTTTTTTAAAATTCTCATAAATTAATTATTTAACACTTACACGGTGGAAATACTATATAACTGATTGGTCTGTCTATTTTGCTTCCAAATACTGATCTATGATCGCATTAGAATTTTTCATGTGGATTTAAAAAAAAAAAGGTTGTCATTCTGACCTCCACCCACGTCAACACACACACACATATATTTGCCAACAATATATATATATATATATATAATAATTGGATTCAAGTATAATGGCGTTGTGAAGAATATCCCTCCATCATAATAATAGGTTTTTAATTGTTTGCAGTTTTCTGTATCTTTATATTTGTGCACTGATTTTTATTAAAAATTTTAAAGGGTTAATATGCGTAAATACTCATGTATACTTTTTGGAAGTGTAAAAATATCATATGAACATTCAAAATGGGAGAAAAAATGGCAAATCTGCTAAATATAACTTAATATTGGTACTTTTTATGGTGTGGTCTACATTATCTTTGCATATGCATGTTTGACGTTGTTAACTATATTTAAAGGTCATTATATTTTTGCCCTCATCTTAAACGTTTATAGGTTTGTTTGGATAGCCCGTTTGGGCATCCAAAAACCATTCATGCGCTTACCGAAATAAAATTCCTCTCACGTATTTACCTCAAAATTTATATCCGTTCTCCTAATGGATTTACCAAACAAGCCCTATGTATATTTTTGCACATCCAAAAAAGTATGCTACTAGACGCACTTTCAATAAAAATTTATGAGTATTTTTGCAATTTAACCCAATTTAAAATCTAGAAGTGCGTTTGCCAAAAAACACGAGTGTGGTACAAAAAAACAAAGAAAAATTCTATCAGTATAAAATTAAGTAATTAGTTTACAGGAAAAAAAAAGGAGTAAATGAAATTTACGAGAGAACGTAGTAAACACAAAAAAACATTTTTTGATACATTAAACACAAAATTAATGCAAAAGGGGGCAGAGCATCATCGTCAATTTAGTGATGTCGTTTTTATGTAGGCCAACAAATGGAATATGGGCCAGCCCATTCACTTTACTTGGACTTTCATCATTACCATGGCCCATGAACAACTTTGTATGGGGAAATGCGATCTATCACTGATCACGTTTAAAAACTTGTATGCAATTTATTTGTATTTTCTTTTTGATAAAAAAAATTGATCTTTAATAACCGTACAATCATGTGTTAATAATATCATTTTATTGATCAATTTTTAGCTTGAACCATATACTTGAGTTGTTGTGGGAAAACTTCATCCAGTCTCGATCGATACAGAGATGAAGATGCTTAGCAAGTGAGAGATTAGCCACGCAATTTGGTTGCAATGGCCAGCAGATTACAGAGTCATTTCTTATTACTTTCTGTATCAATTAGATAAGTAACCAGCGCAGAAAGCTACGACCTATACCATTGTTTTATTTAACCGGCAGGTGTAAAAGGTCAGAAGTCACTTAGCTTATTTATGATAAGATAATTTTTTTTTTTGATAATAAATGATAAGATAATTGTGCATGGCTTTCAGGTGTCATACGTAATGTTTAAGCCAATTTTTTTTATTAAATCAATATCTTTTTATCGGAAGCAATCATGTTCTGTTATCTCCTGGTTTGATTCATTAACTAGCAGTAAGTTCAGAAAAAACAGGTAGACACGATAGGCTTGTTTGGTTAGCCTGTTTGGACAACCAAAATACATTTATGCGCTTACCGAGACAAAATTCCTCTCACATATTTACCTCGGAATCTGTGTCCATTCTCCCAACGAGCTATCCAAATAAGTCAATCATATAATCATATGCGCTTGTAATATATAAGCATGCATGATGTGTACTAGGTACAATAACTTTTACCGCCTTTAAGAGCTGATCGTACAATTCTCTTGAAGTACTTCTAAATCTGTCTAAACATGTGATAAGATCCTGTACATATCACTTTAAACTAATTGGATTTGTAATACAATGATCCTGTGCAAGAATAATGCACTTGCAGCTGACTCGTCATATCCTATAAATATATTCAACCATAACCCTAGAGGCCTTTAGGAGCAAAAATGTTTTCTTTTACTCTTGTACTGTTATACATGTATACATCTCTCACTCTCTAATTACCTTTAATTATCAGTCTTATATATATATATTAATTAGAGACGTTTATGTTAGATATATTAATAAGAATATCTATATGAAGTTCTGTATTAATTATCGGTGGACTCGATCAAAAGAGAGGAAATAAGAAGATATATCGTTTGAATTAATTTGTTAAAAGATAATAATAACATTGATGAATAATGTATGATTGTGACCCTGGTTGATCAATTAATGCTGCCCACACAAGAAGCATTCAAATGATTGAAGATACTGGCATATACAATAACTGTGAAACTTACTTAACACTGCAACACTATCGATAATAACAACTAATCAATAAACCTAATATATATATATATATATGTTAATAATAACAACAGCATCAGCAACAAATAAAGATCAGATTATTGGATCAGATCACCAGATCTCCATGCATGAAGAAGGAGTCTTGAGTAATTAATCGATCATTAACATGGGGCTAGCTGGAACCTAATTAAAATACTTGCTGTGACAAAGCACACATACTACACATTAATTATCATAGAATATATTTTATTCAGGAATGGTGTATATCATCATGAGCAATCAACCTTGAGATTTTAGCAGATTGACTGCTCATGATATTATACCATATCCATGAATGCTTTTTATACTTGATTGATGACGATCTCTCGTTGCGTGCTTCAATTAGCCCCAACCTTAGTTAATCCTAATTGATTGATTAGGGTTCATTCATCAAAAGCCTCCTCCAAGAGCAGGAGCCTAGTAATCAGCTCCATTATCACTCCCAACTTGAAGTGTGCATGACACTGGAACCAAACACAGCCCTCTACTCTTCAGATCCTTCTTTGGCTCTTCCTCTAATTCCTGCAATTAATTAATTAACTAACAAGAACACTATATATATAGTAATTTAATATTCAAACCTATATCTGCATATCAGCATCCAAATTAATTCAAAATGCCAGTTCAGTATTACTGCTGCTGGAGTTTTTCGTGCATGATCCTTTAATATATCACGGTTAAATAATTACAGTGAAGCTTATGCATATATTAACTAGCTTCTACAGGTTGATAACTGTTTCAATCTCGGAATAATTATGTTTAATCTGATAAAGCTGGTGAGAGTCGCTGCCTTTAGTTATCAACTTTAATCTGTCTCCATTTTATATGTTCAGCTAATGAAAAGGAAGTATTAGATTAGGAGCTTTAATTTATAATTATTTTCGAAAACCCTAAAAGGTAAGTGATGCATGGGTCTAACCAAAAAGCATACCTGACCATGTTTTTCAGGGAATATACAATTCTTCTCTCCTTGAACCTAACAAAATAATTAAGAAAAATATTTCCGTAAATCATCGCCAAATTAGTATCAAATAATTACCCCAAACATACAGTATAATGAAGAGAGAAGCCTCGCAGGAAAGGGGCAGTGAGAGATTTATATAGTCTTGCTTTGAAAAGTGAGATATGCCTATGACTAAACAATATTTTTTAAGAAAACGATCATAAAAAATGTTTTACTCTTTCACATGAGATAATAATAGTAGTAGTATTTTTTAATTTAATGTTAATAAACACTTTTGAAAGCATATTACAGTTCATTTTATAATTTTCAAATTAAAAAGTAGGGTTAAGTCACTTTTAAAGGTGCTTGCATTTTTTGCTTTCATTTTAAATGTCCATAGCTATTTTGACACCTCCAAAAAAACATTTGGTGCAGGATGTGCTCACCTTAAAATTTTATTTGTATTTTTACATGTTAATCATAAAAAATGGTAACATTGTAATATAACTTAGGAGTAGTGTTACATGCAAATATGTATGGATATAAGAGGAGATATATAATAATGATTTCTTACAGCAGCAGGGTGGTGTTGCCTGATGTTAGATGATGATGACGACGTTGAAGATCCAGCAGTAGTTGGAGGATTTGTGCCCAAGTATGGTAAGCTAAGGGCCTGGAAGGAAGAAGAATATTGACAGGTTGAATGGATATAATATATTTGAAAGAGCAAATGTGAAATGGAACTTTTGCAGCGTGCTATTAGTATCAGGGTCATGCTTGCTTGAAAGAGAGAAAGAAAGAAACATCACCTCAACTTGACTCTGAAGGAATCTGATGTATCCTATAGCTTCTAACAAGACAGATGCTGTATCAGTCTGCAAAAGCAGTGGAACAATTACCCCACACCCACTACATACTTATTACTCCTCAATTATTTATATTTATCAACATTTAATTTAAACAAAAAAAATAAATACCAATCACGTACATCTTCAACAAATGTATTTAATATCCTCTAACTAGATTAATTTCTGTCATAAGTCCCACGTAAGAAGTCTCATAAAAAAATGACAAGGTTTATAAAAGTTATGCGGTTCTCCTACCTACGTACTGAAATTCTCCTTTCAGTCATAAATATGAGATTGTACAAGTAGATGTGTTTATTCTGATTTGATTCTAATTAAATGCAAGACCTCGCTAATACGTAGAAAGTTTGTTAATAATTTACCTTTCCGAAGGGAGAAACTAGCTGATGAAGGGCAGTGATTCTGTCACCTAATTTCTCCTTCCTAACCTGAAAAATGAAGAAGATAGAAACGAAGTCAGAAGAGACTGGACTGGCATGCACATGATGTGCTTGCTAGCTGAAAGTTAGTTAAGTAATTGCGTTTAATTGGGCGATCAAGTTTGATTCGTGTGTGCAGATAGAAATGAAGGAGAAAGAGATAAAGAATCGTCATGATTGGGAATTGGACAAGCAAGAAAGACAATAGTTTTAGCGGCCACGTAGATGACGATGTTTTTATAATTTTTTGTGCGTGCTTTATGTGGTTTGTCTACACATAAAAAAGAGAGTTTGGGGACCTTGAGGCAATTCCTTGGAAGTTTCTTCTTGCCCTTTTTTATTTCTACTTCTCATCTTTGATATAAAACTCAGTTAACTTTTCTAGATGATTAAAAAACTAAATAAATCATTTAATTATAATATATATTCTGAAATACATTGTTATATCATTAATTTTAAGTCAGGTCAATTAGTTTAAAAAATGATAAATATATCAATTAATTAGTTTCATTAATATCTTAAAAAAGTCAACTAACTTTTGTATCAATAAGGGAATGTATTATTGTACTGCATTTACCTATGTTTTGCTCACCAATATTGATTAGCTATCTCTCTTACCTTGATGCTGCTTGACTGTGTCGTCGTAGATGGTTGAACCCTAGCTTTCTTCACTGCCCCACCACTCCCATTACTGTTACTCTTTAACAACAAAGAAAAACAGAATATGGTTCCGGTCAAGTTCCGGTCAAATTTTAAATTAACCAACTTTTTTTATTCCCCAAACAGAATTTTGATCTATATGTATGAGTGTATTATTAAAGACCCAAAAGGAAACGGTGTGTATATATAAATACATCGGTAGAATTTTATTTATGTATACAGCACGATCGATCAACTAACATATCAAAATTAGGTGTTTCAAGAATTTTCCATCTTCTTGGAAACTGTGTTATTGTAACAGAAGAAAAGCGGAATCAAACCTGTTAACAAGTTTTACCGTTAGGAAAAGAAACGATTGTCACTTTTTCTTGACCCCATTATATTGGTGATGAAGAAGAGAACTATAACAGAAGTTTTCTTTTCTTTCTTTTTTAAAAACACAAAATGGCAGATTAATTCTCACAAGAAATCTGATGAATTTGTTACCTCAGAAGATCGATCTGGAGGAGGATGCCTAGCATCTGTCTTATTGCTGGAGAAATCCAACATGTTGCTGCTGAAACTTGTGACACATGATTTTGGTGAAGAAGAGGCGGCGGCGGCGGCGGCTGGAGGAGGATGAGGAGGAGCCACTATTTGATGATGAGGCCAATTAGCAGCACCGCAATCACCGGTAGCCGCGTGAAACTCTTCGTTCGTGTTATTGGCGCTGCCATGCCTTCCTCCATACACATAGCCATTCACCGATGAGCTCTGTTGCTTCACATCCACGAGACCAACATTTTGAGCTTGACTCATCAGCACTTGCTCCTCCCAGTTCCCCATTTTCTTAGTTTCTTCACCCCTATAGACACAAATATGTATTACCTTACAGATAATACTCGAATACAACTGTGTAGTAGTTATATATTAGTGTGCGTGCTCTATTTTTTTGTGTGAATATGAAAGATACACACACAGACAGAAACAGATGTGTGTGTGTGTGTGTGTAGAGAGAGAGAGACTACATGAGAAGGTGGCTCCAGGATTCAGGAAGCTGATCTTGATTTGCATGCCAATTAGGAGAAGGAAAGGGAAGAGAAGAGGAAGGTGGATAGGGATAGATGAAGTTATGGGAAGAAGAGGAAGGAGAATTATGAGTGGAAGAGAAGAAGAAAGGAGAATAATTGTTAGGTGGTAGTGATGGTGGTTGATGAGAGATATTAGGAGGCCTCATGGTATGATTTATGTTCCACCAGTTAGGATTTCCGGCCGCCATCATTTGTTGCACCGGTGAGCTCCCGACAACGCCTCTATTCATCTCTCGCAATTTCCTTCCTCCTCCTCCTTCCTCTTCTTCAAAGAACAAAAATTGGAACGAACCAAGAAACTTTCCCTTTCTTTCTTTCTTCTCTCTTGTAGAAACTTCTTCGTGAGGTCTTATTGGCACTGCGTTGATTTAGTACATAGCTAAGGGAAGAAGAAGAAGGAAGAAACAGAAACACTACTAGCAGCTAGTTATTGCTTGCTTCCGCTCTTGGTCCTGTTTTTAAGAGAATTTAATTTAATTTGAATAATCGTAGAGTCTTTAAAAACCTCTCTCTCTATCCCCCTTATTTTTTTAAAAAAAATATTTATTATTATTATTATTATTATTATTATTATTATTATTATTATTATTATTATTGTCTGCTACTTTTCTTCTCTCTCGTGGTTTTCTTTTTTCTCGCTATACTTTTTCATTCCCCCTAGCTATCGCTTTGCTTTTTTGCTTAGCTTTATCTTAAAGTGGGACAGAAAAGGTGGTAGCAATTCCCATAATTAAGAAAACTCGAAATATTTATCCTATCAATGTCCCTCTCGAGTGCACCAAATTTCTATCTTACTATGCCCTCACGTGGCGTCTTATATTACAATCATCATTACATTTTGCTATACATTTATATGTATAAGATGATTCAGACCATGTTATTGATTTGTGGTTTATAAGACCTCTAATAAACTTTTAAATGGAGGAGTTTGGCTACCCAACTCGATCATTTTACTTTCTTAACTTTATAAATGTCTTCTAATTCTAATACTATTATTAGTTTTATTAACAAAAAATGTCGATATTAAAATTTTAAAAGGTTAATTTTTTTAAGAGAATAGCAGGGATTGACACAGAAAAATCATAGTCTGATATTAGGGTCATAGAGTTGAAAAAAATATTTTATCTAATTAAGGGATTAAACTGCAATATTGCATAAAGTTGGAGGTCTAAAGATGTGTTTTTGCCTAAAAATCATATTTGAAGAAATTACTCAATCTTTAGGTTCTGATTCAGGTTGAATTTGAATCAGTTAGCACTGAATAGTACTCGTAAATCTCGGCAAAAAAAAATAGTCCTTCTAAATAGTTCTAAAGGAAAGGAAAGGTCTATATAAATTGGGAAAATTTTGACTTATTTAAGTTAATAAATACACTTACACTTACTTTCTTATTAGGCTAGCTTGACTACTTAACTTTTAATTCATGATTGCTTATTCCATTAGGGTGTCTCGTCAATTTTCTCTGAGTCTCATCACTATGTAATATTATATATATTTTGAGATGAAAAAGTTGGATTCATTAGTCCTTTATACGTCTTAATAAGCTAGGGGTGTACGTACTGATCTGCTTCAAATGTAATTCTTATTGGCAAAATCTGCAAAATCAATAAACAATATATGTTTCGAGTCGGATGTAAAGACACCGTCTTTAAGAGTTATTTCGTAATACATTAGATAAATTAAGGAGTAGTACTCCCAAGGATTATAATTCACACCTTTGAATAACAATTCTAATTTAAATTACAATATCATACCACATAATCTCCTTCCATTCTAATTAAATTAGAATTTTTCATTGTAATATTTTACGACATAGAATTAATATCAATTTTATGAGTTTTTCTTTATCCCATAATTACCCATAAAACCAACATCAAAATCTAGTTATACATGTGAAACCAATGGCACAAAGTTTTTCGGCGATTAGATTGAGTACACAAATCTTACTAAACTATAAGCATTAATTACAATAGTCTTCCAACTAAATTACTCTTGTTTTCCCCCGTTCAATGCTACAACTAGTTCAATATTCAAATTTGAATATAATATCAAATTCTCCATCCTTTTTACGGACAAAATTTCAACCGAAATTAATAATAATAAATATAATAATACCATGAATGAATTAACAGCCTCCAACATTAACAATAAAATAATTGCATCATGTTGAATAAATTAAGATTTAACCGTTAAAGATCCCAGATTATTGCCGTAATTTATTGAATATGATGGAAAGACATACCTCAATGGTGTTCAAACTCGTTGAAAAAACGCACAACGAATTTCATAGGACACTCGCATCCATGTGGGAGAAGAGAGAGGGAGATCATAGTTGCAGATGGGAAATCAAAACCTATTGCGTATCTTGCGATCTGAATTCCAGCCACATTGTAGTCAAAGGTTTGATTGATCTTTGACGGTTATACCAACGGCGTCCATCAAATGTTTAATAAGTGGAGACTGAAGACCCAGAATCGAACAAGACAAGCCCCATCATTCGAACACAATGAACCAAAGTCCCAAGCAGAAATGGTTCCTCAATGCGACATATCTTACAGGAAGATGTGAAATGAAAGAACACTACTATGATATAGCCAAACCTGCAACTCAATATCGCCAATTATATTGTGGCCTCTACTTTCAACTCCCTATTGATAACCCAAAACCAAAACAAACTATCATAATGAATGAACAATCATTTCATCAACGAGGGGAACATTTGCATCTTAATGAATCCTTGAAATATATAATACTAATAACAGTTTATGCAAGCATATTTTAATGCAATCGTTTTAGCAAATCTGGTTCCTCTTTCTCAAAACTTATTAGTTGTTTGAAGATGAAGATGTTGGTCCAGAAGATTCAGAAATATTAGATTTAGAAATGCACTTCTGGGTATGAATTTGGATAAAAGATATGATACAGTGAAATGTCTATCACATGTCAAAATTTGATGGTTAATTATGAACGATTTCGACAAGGGAAAAGTCAAATAAAAGAAGTCACATGTTAGAATCAAAACTTATCTCATTTCCTTTACAGTGAAATGGAGAACACTCATCATAATACGCTTCACAAGTTTAGTTTAAGTTTGTTGGCAAAATTTGCAAAAATCGATAAACAATATATAGTTCGAGTGACCGTTAAGAGCATTGTCCTTAAAAGTTAATCCATATCCCTCTAGAAAAATTAGGAAGTGGTACTTCTCAAAATGGTCTTCAGAATTCCCTTATTCTTCTACGTCTCTTATTTTTGAAGTTTTCTTAAAATGGAGTGATAGTGGGTTATTTATAAGCCTTGAAAGGAAGCTTAAAGGGGCATTATCTCTTGAAGAAATATAACACTTCAATTAAAAAGTTGTAACTCTCCATTATAAAATACTAAAATACTGGAATAATATTTGGAAATAGTCCTTCTTTGGCACATTCGTGTATGAAATTCCAACAATTCTAATATGAAAAAACGACATTATATTAAATACTTGTCAGCAGTAGTATTGTGTACGTACGATTGTTTAACTGAGCTTAATTACATATAGAGGACACGCAAATTACTATTTTGGAGAAGAATCAATCCTCTAAATCAATTTTAAGCGTAAACGTTTTGATTATTAGGATTTTGCTGTGAAAGATGTATAGTAAGATGACTATATCATGCAGTATATTTTAAATAAGAATAGAATTCATCAACGTAATTGAAAGAAGCTGTACGTATACACTTGAAATGTTAATCTATTTCCCCTCCAATTTGACCAAACAATAAATAAATCTCCTCCAAGCAAATAAGATAATTAATACGTACTTAATTTGTTTACAAATTTATTTATAGTGCCGTTTTAAAAAATGATACATGACATACAGCATATATATATATATATATATAAAGTTCAGGGTACTTAACACATGTTTGTTTTGATTACTCCACTTAACAAGTAAAATTCAATATGTAGGATAGTACATTTAATTTTGCAGATAACGGGCTTATTTGTCAAAGCGTTTGAAAAGTCAAACGCAAGTTCAATAGTATTTTTTCATAAAACGAGATAATCTCCTTCACATATTTACTTTGACTTGCGTAAAAGTACTTATTTACCGCGTTTCCAAACGGCACAGTAAAAACAAAAGAAAACGTCTTGGAGAATCTTAGACGCAAGAGCTACCAAGTTGTGTGTACAAATCACATTCTATATGCAAACCAACCACAGTATTATTATGATTATTAATTAGCTAGATTTATAATTAATGTAATTAAATAAATAGAATAACGTTTACCTGAAGCAATCATATATATATGTTAATTTGGTTGAGGACAATTGAGTTACCTTCTTTTTCTTATTTTCTAGCTTGTGTTTGATTTTTATGTACAATAGGAAGCAAAAGTCATGGACAAGTCAAAAGAACTGCTTGGTGAACGATTCTATCATTGACCCATCAAACATTACTTCATAATGCTGTCAACGACCATACTATTCTTAGGATTTGATTCGGCTATAGCACATTATTATTTATCCCTAACTTAATCACATGTTGTTGAAGTTGCTTTTTTTAAGAACACTTTTTTCTTAATATATACGAAATCTCGTCAATTATAATATTTATAACTTACAAAAAAATTACAATGCTTGATGATGAGAATGGATTTTATATATATACCGACTGTATTCAAGGATGGATTAAGCATAAAATGGGACAAAAACTTGATAATGAGAATGGATTTTATATATATACATAGACACTCGCGGACCTAGGCATAGTTGAGGGGTGCGGCCTGACTTCCAAAAAATTAGGTATATATTAGTACTGTGTGATTTATTTTGCAACCACTCATTTGCTAATTTTGAACCCATTGAATTTTTGCTCAAATTTTTCTTAAAATATATTAAAAATATGTCACAAAAGAATAGTTTACACTCCTGAATTAGGGTTCTGGGTCCACCACTGCACATAGAGAGAGGGTGAAGGATGTATAGAGAAGGAATCAAACAGATACCACATTCACCAAGAGGTCAAGATATATATAGGGCATGGATCGAGGACATGCCTATTGTTTGTTCTGCCAGAAAACTATTACCAATTTCCGAGAATTATCTTCATCAATATCAAGTAAAATTTGTATTCATTCTTAAACCACTTAAAAAAATCAGGTGATGAACAGTTAACAAATGATCAGTATAACAAAAAAAATCCATGTGTGTTATATGATTAACTTAAACCAGTGACAGATAGAATTAATATTCCTTTGGCTAGCTATAGCAATCCAATATGAGTATTTAATTTATTCGACAGACAGACATTCCCTTGAAACGCATTTTGATGTCACATACAAACAAATAAACCCTTAAATCTCGAGCTTAGACCAACAGCAATGAATAATTATATTACAGGACAAAGAATTGAAAAGCCTTCTTAGTTCTAAATAAAGTTAAAGTGCATCTAACACTTTAAAGTATTTTTTATATATACATGTGTAGCTAGCATTCCAATTCGTCCAACACCTTGAAATACACATTGGGCCAGTTTGAAAAAATGATGAAGAAGTGCTTTTAGGTAAGTCGAGATAAGAAGTAATCTCATTAATATTTCTAACAGAAGTTAACTAATTCTTATACTAAAATTGCAGAGATGGCAATACAATTTGGATTTAGTATAGTGGTGAGGGACTGTAGGGTCTAATATTTAATTTGTCGGGTCGTGGCATGTCTTTTTAATTATAGCACACCCCATATTGTTGAGTCTCCCACTCTGTGCAATTTGTTATTATATTTTGTTTGGCTTCCCAAGAGACAAACACGCCCCAAACGTCATTTCCTTCTTGTCCTCACATTCTTTCTCATTTATTCCCCCTCCCCCTCCTCTCGTTCCTTATCTGCAGGATCCACCAACAATTTCGTTTTAGTAAGAATTGAATATTATTGTTGCTGCTTAATTTTCAGAAGATGAATAAGTGTGTCTGTGTGTGTTTGTAATTATAACCCTTATTAATCATGTCATCATTGTCTAATTAGATGAAATAAGCAAAGTGCATATTTAGCAAACTGGTTTGAAATCACGTTTGCACAAGTCAAGATCAATTCGTCTCACATACTTACCTCGATTTATGTGAAATCATTCTGCCAACGGATTTCCAAACACACACAAAGCAAAGCAAATAATACACAAGTAAAAGTTTTCAGTGTGTGGCCAAAGAAAACATACTCCGCGATTTAATTAATTAACCCACTGTGAATTGGGTTCAACCCTCGAGTGATCGAATGGACTAAGAAATGATAAGCTAGTCCCGGCTGCATGCAGGAAGTTTTAAACTGGGTAAATCAAGGAGACTTATGGTGATCAACAATGACAATAAGTGATGGGAATATATATACTCCCGCTCTGTATTTACTTGAATTTGTATTCTCTTTTTATCCCCCGAGGCATGTCCTGCTGTAAAATTTCAAACTGCCACTCTAATCACTTATATATATATATATATATATATATCTGTGTGTGTAAGTCATTTATATTTCATTCTCGCGTATTAGATGAGCCATAGTTCAACTTGAATTAATTAATTTTTTATAAAGGAGTCCAGGGGTTGATCCAACTGGTTGACAAGAGGAAGGCAAGGCGCCGCGTACCCACCATGTCTTGGGCTCGAACCCCGGGAAGTCCCGACGCACTCCGGAGCAACCCCGGATTAGTCTAAGTCCGAAAGAATCCGGGATACCGGGGTGAAATCCCATATTTCCCATTAAAAAAAAGGACATTCAACAAGGGTAGTATTGAAAAGGGTCATTATAATCACTTAGATATATGATCAAAGTGGAATATTATCACTTCTTTCTAATAATAATTCATTTAGATATATAGAGGGTAAAATTAGAGAACAAAATAACTCTTGCATATTGAATAATTAATTTTTTTCTTTGGTATATACTTCTATTTCAAAATATAACTCATTTTTAAAGGTATTGCATTATCTATGTTATGTATATAAGTCACTTCAAGAATAATTCATTTTTACTTATAAAATTTAGTATTGTAAATAATATATACTTAAACATATAATTCTTTATATTTATCTCTCTCCTCCAATATCTCATTCAATACGGTAAAATTGGGGGGAAAACAATTTATGACCTATTTAATAGGTTAATTGTCATTTCTTAATTATAATCAATTTGTTAGAAGTGATTGGTAGATACAGATGAATGTGTTTTTCCTTATAAGAATAAGTAAATGGGTAAGGCAGTTATATATATCGTGATACAATTATCACGTGGGTTTCCATTTAAAGCAACCATATTTCATTGTCAACTTATTAATTGAAGGTATAGATTCAACCAATAAAAAAGTAATGTAATTACGAGGGTGGGAGCGCGCAGGTTTCAAGCTTTTCGAATAGGGCCTTAAAACTTGGGAAATTTATTGTAAGGTCCCGCGCTAACGAATTATTTATTGTAATTAAGGTCCCAGGGGTTGTCAATGACAACTGCTCCATTTATTACTGGTGCTCTTCAACTTGTCATTGACAACCTCTTGGGACCTTTTCATAAATGAATTTCTTCTATATGACTTAAACCTAAATCTCCCTTAAAACTTTGACAGATAAGTAGGCCGGGAGAAAATATTATTATGTAAGTACTTTGCAAGAATAGTGCAAATTCAAGTTAAAAGAACAATTAGAGAAAATGAATAGTTAATCAGGTCATGTATTAGATAAAGTTTACTCATTCTAACTACATAAATGTACAAGGTATGTTTACATCAGCATTAAAAAACATGTTCACATGATGGGATAAAACTCCTATTAATACTTATCACATATATTATAAACCACGTTGGAAGATTTAGTTTATATCGCTAATCTAAAACAAGCACTATGACAATGGAAGATTTCCATAAATATTTTGATCATCA
>JANTPZ010005559.1:0-13674 GCA_025593235.1 Vachellia pachyceras
CACATTCCGTCTCCTGCTGCAAGGCGATTCATGCCCGAGTGCTCAAATCTTTGAATTACAGAGATGGTTTCATTGGGGATCAGTTGGTATCTAGTTACGTTAGTCTGGGGTTCACAGATGACGCAGAAAAGCTGTTTGATGATATTCCCCACAGAGACCTGGTCTCCTGGAATTCTTTAATTTCTGGGTTTTCGAAAAGAGGAGACCTTGGTAAGTGCATGAATGTATTTCTCAAGTTGAAATCTGAACTTACATTGGACATGAATGATCTGACGCTTGTACCCGTTGTCTCAGCTTGTACTTCTGCAAAAGCCCTGCATGTAGGTCGGTATCTTCATGGCATTGCAGTGAAATTGGGCATGAAGTTGGAGTCTAAGGTCGCTAATTCTCTGATAAATATGTATGGCAAGTTTGGCTGTCTTGATTCTGCTTTCAGGCTATTTTGGGAAATCCCAGAACGAAATCTTGTATCATGGAATTCAATGGTGGCTATCTGTACCCAAAACTGTATCCCAGAAGGAGCTTTTCAATACTTTAATACGATGAAGCACAGTGGACTTTTGCCTGACGAGGCAACAGTTGTCGCCTTGCTTCAAGCTTGTGAAAACTTGCCTATTGCGAAATTATTAGAGGCCATTCATGGTGCAATTTTCACCTGCGGTCTGAATGAAAATGTTACAATTGCAACGTCGCTTCTAATCTTGTACTCAAAGTTAGGCAGATTAAATGCTTCCCACAAGGTATTTACAGAGATTAGTAAGCCTGATAGAGTGGCTTGGAGTGCGATGATCGCGGCATATGCCGTGCACGGGCATAGCGAAGCAGCAATAGAATTGTTTGAGAGGAAAGTAAGGCAAGGTATGGAGCCTGATCATGTCACTTTTACCCATTTGTTGAGTGCCTGTAGCCATTCAGGGCTTGTCGAGGAGGGAAAGTACTACTTCCATATCATGTCTGATGTTTATGGAGTTCGACCCAGATTGGATCATTACTCATGTATGGTGGATCTTCTTGGCCGCCGAGGACTGCTCAATGATGCCTATGAACTCATTAAGAACATGCCTTTAGAGCCAAATGCTGGAGTCTGGGGTGCTCTTCTTGGTGCTTGTAGGGTCTTTCGTAATATTGACCTGGGGAAAGAAGCTGCAGAGAAAATGATTGCATTAGATCCATTAGATTCAAGAAACTACATTATGCTCTCTAATTTATACTCAGCTGCAGGTTTATGGGATGATGCATCAAAAGTGAGGGCTTCAATGAAGGCCAAAGGTCTGATCAGAAGCCCTGGGATCAGTTTTATCGAGCACGGGAAGAAGGTCCATCGGTTTGTGGTGGATGATTATTCTCACCCTGATGCTGACAAGATCCATGAAAAGCTGGAAGAGTTGATCAGGAAGATTCACGAGGCTGGCTTTGTGCCCGAAACCGATTCTGTTCTTCATAATGTTGATGAGGAAGTGAAAATGGATATGGTTAACAAGCACAGTGAGAAGATTGCTCTCGCATATGGCCTTTTGGTTACCAGCTCTGATGAGCCAATAGTAATAATGAAGAACCTTAGAATCTGTCGCGATTGCCACAGCACTGCAAAGTTTGTCTCACTGATAGAGAAGCGTACTATCATAATCCGTGATTCAAAGAGGTTTCATCAGTTCTTGAATGGATCATGTTCATGTGGTGATTATTGGTAACTTTCAGGGGAAATCGCTATGCCATCTCAAAGAAGGAATGTAATTATAAAAAAATGTCACAACAAGTGAGCAGCATAGATTTTATTGTTATTTTCTGAAATGGAATTTGTTATTATGTGCTGCTTACTTGTGTGAAACTTTTTTATGATTATATTGCTTCACAGTGAGACTTCATAGTGAGATTTTCTCTCTCTCTAATTTTTATAGCTTTGATGGTGCTAGAGTGATTTGCACAGATGGAAATGGCATCAAACTACACTGTAATTTAACACATGTCATGTTATTCTTACGTTTTCGTTTCCATGTTCATAGCAAGTAATCTGCAGTTCAATGTTCTGACTTGGATAGGCCCCTCACCTTATTTTCCTCTGCAAGTTGATTACCTGATACACAGTGGAAGGCAATTGAAATGTTTTTGGATCAAAAGATATTGTTTTTCTTTGGTAAATTGAAAACTGTTGGATTAATCATCAGATTCTGAGAAGTGGATCCTGGGGGAACTGTTGATGATAATTATATAATCAAATAAATTCTTTTTGATAAAATGAAAATTCAATCCTCTACCTTGGCTTTGAAGATAGAGGAGGATGAAAGAAGCTTATTGATATTGAAATCCATTTTATTAATATTGTAATTCACTTTGATTGGATGTATAGGGTTGGATTGAGTGAAAAGAGTTACTATATTCACAAAATCAAGATTATCATTGGTAGATGTATCCGTATTTAATATCCGATGGTGTCTTGAACATATTGCCTCCTACTTGAGAAAAAAAGTATTATTTGCAACATTTAAGAAATGTATGTATACTTTTTTCATAGATTTTCATAGATCTGTGCAGGTTTTGATAATGAACAAATGTTTAAACCATTTGAACAAAATTTCACAGACAGTATCAATTTTAGAAATAAAAGAGTATGCAACTTAAACAAAAGCAAAGATGGGATTGTGTATTAGTTGCACGGTTTATTATTTCCTACCAGTTTTTTTATCAACATATTGATTGATTTAAAGTAATTAAATTACTCTTTTTTTATTTATTGAAAAGTATGATTAAAATCGGATGTTTTCAAATTATTTCAATAAAAATTCTAACTTACAAAAAATATGTTAAATAAACAAATATTAAAAGGGGAAATCGAATTAAAATATAGTTTTAGTTTGGTAAAATATGGGAAATGGCCTGAAGCGAATTTCATTTCATACCTGGGCCAAAAAAAAAAGAATTGCATTTCATACCGCAGATCTGCCGCGCCAAGCTTTTCTCCCCGTTTTTGAAAGAAGCAGCTTGCGCGTGACACCAAACCAATCGCAATATAAACCCTTCCTTCTTCAAATTTCTCTATCCGATGTCCATCTTCTCCATTGATCCATCCTTAGAGTAAGCTCTCTTCATTCTCTCTGGTGGCATTTCAGTCCTATCTTTTGAATGCGTCTTTCAATTGAAAAATGGATGGTCAGGCACTCTCTCTCAAGTCTCCGAAATTAGGGTATCCCATTGAAGGTGATGATGACAATGTGATTTCTGGGCTTAGTACAGTACTGGTTGCTTCGATTCAAGAAGTCAAAGATAGGATTTCGCAGATAGAGTTTATATTTTGTAGGAAGCTTTATCCCAATTTCCAGTCCAAATCTAAATCTCTTCACAAGTTTTACTCAGAGGCCAGAAAGTCCCTGGAAGAGCAGTGGAAGGAGAAAGAAAATGAACTGTTACACCAGATTGAGAAAATGAGGCTTGAAAATGAACGAGTTCTGGAGGAAAATCGGCTGTTAAAGGCTGAGGAGGCCAAAGTAAAGGAACCATTGGAGAAGGAGTTGATTGCCAGGAAGCTAAGAATCGAGGAGCTGGAAAGGGAGATCGGTCAGAAGAGTGAAGAAATTGATGAAGGATTGGTGTTGCACAAGAATTTGGTGGAGTTGGTTCAGTCCAAAGAGTCCTTGATTTTGGAAAGGGAGGGGATAATGAAACAGTATGTTGAAAAGAACAAAGGGTCGATTGCCAGAGTGAAAGAGTTGGAGGAAGAAGTTGAGGATCTCAAGCTTGGCCTAAGAAAGAAGGACGAGAAAGTGGCAGAGGAGATAAAGTTGCGGGAAACTTTACATGCTAAGAACTTGGAATTGATATCTGAGATTGAGTGTTTTGAGAAGGAGAGGAAGCGGCTTTTGGCTCAAATAGTTGAGTTGGATGAAGAAGCTACTGGAATTCGTAAAAACCTCAGTATTAAAACACAAGAGGCTGAGGAGAATAAGAAAAAGTTGGATGTGCATGAGGAGAAACAACCTCTTCTGGAAAAAATGAGAAGTTTGGAGGAGAAACTTAATCTGCCAAATAAATTGAGCACTGGAAGAAGGGAATCATCTGAAGGGGTTGATTCATATCAAAGGGTACTTAAAGAAGTTGAGTCAATGTCATCTGAGCTGCAGGCTGAGAAAAGGAAAAGGTTGCATGTCACTGAAGCTTACAAGAGGCTGAAATCTCAGCACAATTACCTCCGTGAGAAGGTGGGTCTTACCTCAGAAAATATGCTTCCCCTGAACAAACTGGAAAATGAAAGTGATCTGCACAAGCATAAGGATCCAATTACAGCACCCGGTAAGATTTGATTGTTGTAGTTCCCACCTGCCAAACAAATTTCTCAAGTTCCCTCATATTTTTTCTCTTTTGATTGTTGAACTGATTTTATTAACTTATCAGGCATTTTGGATTGGGGAAAATATGCAGTTTATTAGTCATATCCTACCAAGCTCCATCAAAATGTAACATGTGGATACTTTTAGAATCTCTTATTGCATTTTAAGGGCTTGTTTGGAAGTCTTTTTCATAATAGCTTTTACAGATTTCAAGGTAAAACCTAGGTTTTGGAAAATAGCTTTTACAGATTCCAAAGCAAAACTTAGGTTTTAAAAGATTGTGTTTGGTAAGTTATTTACTTTTACGGAGTTCAAGGCAAAATGTAGGTAGGAAAGAAAAAGAAAGAAAAAATAGGAAAGAGAAAATTTATTAGGAGAGAGGGTGTGATTTAACAAGAAAATAGAGGTTTCAAACCGAGGTTTTGTATTCAAAATAATTTTTCTAAAAAATGTAAGTACTTGGATAAAATCTAGTTTTTGGGGTGCAACCTATGGCTTGTTTGGTACGCTGGAATTGATTTTGGTGGAGATGGAGATGGAATTGGAAATAGAGGTGGAAATGAAGATGGAAATGGATATAAATATGGAAAAAAGGGAGGGACAAAAAAATCAATTCTATGGGTTACATCATGGAAATCATTTCTACCCTTTTGAATTTCATTTCTACCCATTTTGAATTACATTTCCACCTCCCAATTCCACCATATCAAACATAGGAAATGAATTTCATTTTCAGCCCCTAGGTTTTGAAACCAAACCTAGGTTTTAGGAATGACATCCAAATAAGCTCTAAATAAAAAATTGTTAAATTCTTACTGGTTATTTTGATAGTAAGCTCATAATGAACTTTACCCATGTTTGCTCCTTTGAATTATTTGTGGTTTCTAGCTTTGCAAAGTTGCATCCTTAAGATGCACCCCAAGGCCTAAACATGCCCTTTGCTTGACCTTGGCTAAGATAGCATGTGTCTCCTACGTACTTGGCTAACATTATATTGCTTGTTATTTCAGATCCTACGGTTCCAAGTCCAAAAACCTCCACAGATAATCGCAAATCAGTAGTAGTACTAAAGAGTGAAAACTTAGAGGATGACTTAGGAGGTAAGTCACGTTCTCTATTGATATTATTGGTTGCTCTAAAATGCACATCATCTACAATGTTTACTCTAGAGTGGTCCTCAGTCTATTTTGTCGATACTGGGTTTCATGCATAAATTCAAGAAATCTTTTGTTGATGTTTTGAATATGTACATCTTAGGCTCATCTTCCATCAAGTACTTCCTTTTATCGCAGGTCTTGAAAACAAAATCCCTCACAACTATGTTGCTGCATGCGATCTGAACAAAGTAAAGGAAGAAATATTGGAGGATGACACGGGAATCAAAACCATTCCTCAAGCCAGTTTCCATCGTGCCCCAAAATGCCCCACCAACACAAAATTGACCTCTGCATCTGGCACAAAGCGGCCTGCATCATCGTCGTCTTGGAGACAAACCCGGTCTCGCCAAAGTCGGGTAGGTAATGACCCACATGATGATTTTCTAGATACCCCTCTAGAGAATGTTAGAGCAAATTTAAATAAAGGTTCAGATAAGGAAGACCAACCAGAGCCAGTCCAGAAAGACGTTGGCATGGGCAGCTCAGACGATGAAACACAGGATGTGAATGCCAAAAACAGTCCCCAAAGCGAGCAATGTTCAGTCCCTCATGCCGCCAGCAAGAAGAGTTTTAAGTACATTGAACCAGTGAGGAAGAAAGCTGAGCGAGAAAAGTTGAAGGGAATCGAATGCAAACAATGTAAGAAATTCTATGATGCTGTTCTTCCAAGTGATGAGGGTAAGGATACTGATAGTACTAAGCATAATTTTCGCTGTGAGCATCTTGATGGGGTCTCTAGGCATCGGTATAGATATGCTCCTCCTATGACTCCAGAAGGATTCTGGAATATTGGATTTGAATCTGAGTCATGAGCAATTTTTCCTGGCACATTGCCATTAATATTATATCACTATTTCAATTTTCCTACTTTAATGTATAGCTTCCTCCATGAATCCCATAGTTAATGAATACCTTTGATGAAGATAGGCCTTTTGCCTTGTACCTTCCATTTCATTATTGCATGTAGATTAAGAAATGCAATAAATATGTAAAAATGTCATATTTTGCCAAATTTTTCCCTCGTTCAATGCTTCTAAAAACATTAAAATAATAAATAATACATCTGATTATTAATATAACAGCCAATTGATTTTTTTAGAGAGATGAAGAAAATTAATTAACTGATTCATTTATGATATTTCTCCAAATTAATTTACCTGATTTGTAAATTAGTATATAATTTAATAATACATATAAATATTACAAAATATATTGTATAATTAAATAATTTATTTAGCATTTTCTATTTTCTAAAAAGTTAACTATGTTTTATAATAAAGATAAGAGGTCATATTAGACTACTCTAGGTATACTAGGAGAAGTTTACAATATACTATATTAGAGTTCTAAAAAGCATGTGATGTGAAACAATTTTTCCCTCAAAAGCCAAAATACAGTGCAACTGAGGGAGTATGATTTATGAGTCTAAAATTAATCAATTATTTTTCTTACAAATATTCTTTTTTTTAAATGACTATTTTAAAATCTAGGAAGCCATGTCTTTTTTTTTTTTGAAGCTTATAGATATCCTTCTATTGAAGTCAATCTTATTCAAGATGTTATTGGATATTAAATGCAAACACCTCTTAAAATAGAGATTTGATTATTAATTCATCATGTTTTGAGTAATTGGCTCATTTCATTAAATGTGATGGTGAAAGACATGTCTTTTTTCTTTTTTTATAAAAAAAGGTTTAGGTGGGTTTGGCACTAGTCCCCCACCAAGGTCAGGGCATGGCCCCAGGGCTCTTTGAGCGCTTACAAAGAACTTACAAGATCGCCTACTAATAAAGTCTCTCCGTCAGTCAGAGGATTCGAACACACACCCTCAGGGTGGAAAGACATGTCTTTTGATGTTGAACTTGTGGTTTAAACTTTCCAGGCCCATTGTGTTGTGGACTGTGAAGAGGATTTGATTTAAGATTTAGATTTTTGTGGCTCGATTTGTACCTGTTTCCATCTGACCACTTAATAGTGAAATTAGTGGGAAATTATGGTAACTCCTATGAGTTCTTTCTTCCTCTAGAGCTTTGTTGAGACATGAACGTCCACTCTTCATGGACTAACCATCCATGGCACAAATATGTTTAAATCAAATTAACTAATCATGATAAGTTATTGAATTCTTTAACTTAAAAATTCAAATTGATTGTTTGAGAGGGAGTCTTTTTTTTTCGTACTTTATTTATTTATTTATTTTTGAAAAATTCACAGGAGTTTTTTGTTCCCATTTGTTATGTCCTGTGTGTATTTGGAAGCGACAAGAATTCTCAATTCTCACCCAAAAACTATCTCTCTCTCTCTCTCTCTATATATATATATATGGATTTTTTTGTTGTGAATGATAATTGAAGTCTATGTAATATCTTTTCTGCTAGGTTTCTGTTCAAACAGTCGGCTTATGTGCTTGGGCTCTCTGCAGCCTAAAGAGGAAGCTTAAATTAATTGAAAATGGTGTTGGATTAAGAAGAACTAGAAAATCACGAGGTTATTGATGTAGTAGACTATTTTATAAAATAAAGATAATAAAAAATAAACTTCAAAGTCCCATCAACAATTTTTTAACTTGATTTCAAAAATTAAGTTTATTTACAATAATTCATGCATTTAAAGTAAAAAATACTACATATTTTTTAAGGGCTAATTTAGGATCAGAAGAATGAAAATCTTTTAATGTATCAGACTTATAAGGAATATGGCTAATTTTCATGAAGATTCCAGAAGTCAAATTAGTTTTTTGAAAATTCATTTGTTTTTGGCCAAACAAGGCCGCATCTTATTTTAGGGCTAGTTTGAGATATAAAAAATCATGGTTCATGGGGATTCCAAAAATCAAGTTTATTTACAATAAACTTCATGAATTATTGTAAATAAATTTAAATTATTGTAAATCTCTATGACTCAATTCTAAGGTAGCAGAAAAATTTCATTCTTCTGACTCCAAAAAAACTATAAAATAAGATATGACATTTCTTGGCCGAATGAATAAATTTTAAAAAATTAATTTAATTTCTGAAATTCTCATGAAAAATTTAGTTATGGAGGTTGTTTCCATAAAATTCAGACACAGTGAAAAATCTTTATTCTTCTAACCATAAACTAGCATTAAAAGAAAATGTGTCCTTCCTGACTATAAATAGATGAATTATTGTAAATAAATTTTATTTTTGGAATCCTCATAAAAAAGGTTCAGGGGTTTGGAAACTCATTTTTTATTAACTTGATTTTATAAAATAGTTTAAGGGATTAAATTATAAGTAAGTTAAGGGGACTAAAATGCCAATTTCACTAAAAGAATTGACTAAAAGTTAGGAGAGGGATAGAATTGCACTAAATTAAAGATATAAGGGGTAAAATTGCACCCAAAAATGATTAGGGTGCTAGGTACACCCGAGAAGTAAGATCAAATTTATATTTACTAATTTACACTAAATCACTTTCAACATGTTTCACCCAATTAATAGGAATGTTAAACATTATCAATTCTATCTTAAATTTATAACTTTTTAATTTTATCTCTATTTAATAGATATATTTTCAAGAATAAATAGTTTACCCAATCATAAATGAATGATAAGTCTGTATATTCATATAAAAAATTAATTAGTGACCTATAAATAAGGAAGGACATTCTCTTTGACTCGTAGGTGAGAACAAACGAGAGGGAATATCCTTGCATATCATTTATTTACATTCAAACCCTAACCCGAAGAGAAAATGAGGGAATAAAACAAATTTGGAAAAAAAGTGAGAAATGAATTTTTCCGTGCTTGAATGGGAGAGAAAAAATTGAAGGAAGGAAAAGTTGAAGAAAAATAGGGTGGAAGTCGCACCACATTTTCTTCCCAATTTTTCTCTTTATACATGGAGAGAAAATAAAAAGAAAACTCTTTTTTCTTATCTACCCTCATACTTTTTATTACTTTTTTCATTTTAATTCTTTAATTTTAACATCTAAATTTTTTAAAAATTTCTTAACCATTACTTTTTTCTTTAAAAATGTTAAGCTTTGAGATATATTTTAATATCTAATTTATTTTTAATTACTCACTAGAACTCGTAATCTTAAATAATATTATATATGTTTATCAAAATTACTTGTTTTGAAATAATTTGATTTTAAATTATTTGATTATATTAATGTTAGTATAATTTTTTATTTTCATATTTAATTTGACGTTATATTTGATATATTTATTCAACTATTTATTAAAATATTTTTGTTTAAGGATTTTTTAGTTATTCAACTATTTACTCATTTTGTTTTTTCTCTATTTTCTCTTATCTATCCAAACATGATGAGTGATAATATTTTCTCTTCTCTCTATTTTTTTCTCGTCTCATTTTATTTCCTCTCAACTTTTCTTTCCATTCAAGCGGAGTCTAAGGATGAATTCACCCGATCGATGATATTACTTTGGAGAAATTTAGCACATATCCCAAGAAAGAGAAAATATTACCGTTAAGCATGTCAAAATCATGAAATTGAGTTAACGTCTCATGAAATCTGAGCAACTGCATTAATCCTACTTATTTGGATTGATGCATGAGAGAGAAAGGTACAAAGGAAAGCAGTGCAAGAATTTTTTTTTTTCACATTTATAATCAATCCAATTAGGGTATCAGAGATTTGATGGTGAATTTTCTTTTCTTTGTAATCATAGCGGCTCTGTTTGTTTTGCCAATTGGCACAACGGATGCGTTTACCGAGACACTTTTCCTCTCACATAAATTGTCTCGGAATCTGTGTCCGTTTTCCAAACGGGATATCCAAACGGTAATATTTTACTTGTATGAAAATATTTTAAAATGAAACCCTGAAAACATTGAACGGACATTCCAGGTTTAAGAGTGTGTTGCTTTTTTTTTTCTTTAGTTTCAAAAATAATCCTCTAATTGAAGATAATCATATTTTACGCTCTATCTATACAAAATATAAAAAACCTCTTATAATAAGAATTCAAATATTTTGATCCATTACGTTATAAAAAAATAATCTCCAGTTAGATTAGAGGTGTTTGGAAAAGTTTCTCAACACCCCAAACGCATGTTTCATAATGTTTTTTCCTATAATAAGAATTTAAATATTTTGATCCCTTAAATTTTTTGAAACCATGGTTTTAAATCATCTTTCCTAACATTTCTATCCCCCAATTCCCGAAATTATTCATAGGCTAGATGTTGGTAGTAGAGAAGCAATTTTATGCAAGCCGATATAAATATGTGAAAGAGATAATTTTGCTTTATAAAAAAAATACTGTTGAGCATGCGTTTGAACTCACTATAAATTCAACCAAACAGGGCCATTGTATAGAAATAGTAAGCAACCCAGTTTTTGTCTAACACTGTAACACAAGACCAACTAGTATTTGAGCCATTTCTTGACCAATAATGCTAAAAAACTAAGCACGTTATACACACGAATGCAGCAACAAAGACTTCATTCGTCTTCCCCCTCTTTCTTAAATTTCACTTTAAAAATATTTTATACTTCATACCATATCAACTCTAACCTGTAGAATATAATCTGAAATGTGTGTGTATAACACATGACGTATTGATATAAAAAAAAAAAATCAAACACATAGACACTTGACTGTGACTTGTTCTTGAGAATCAACAAGATATATATATATATATATATATATATAGGCGACATTCCGTGTGCCCAGAACCCCTTCCGGCGGGTTGGGCCAGGTCTCAGCAAGTCTTCAGGGGGCTTCCACACAAACAGTGATCAAACGGAGAGCCGACGGGTATGGACCCACACGGGTGGTTGTTGCTGAGGTCAAGGTGGCCGATGTACTTGGCCGACGATAGCCAACTGGGTATCGGACCCTTGAGGTTGTTGTAGGATAAATCCAGCACCGTGAAGTATGATCTTGAACCCAACACGTTCGGTATTTGGCCTTCCAAACCGTTTCGACTCAGGTTCAGGATGCCCATGCCCGAGTTGCCCAGCAGATTTGGAGGGATTTGACCCGATAGAGTTGCTGTCTAGATTGAGGGTCGACAGAACCGGTATTGAACCGAGTTCGCTGTGGATTGAACCGCTCAGACGGTTCATGGACAAATCCAAGTCCGCGAGCCGGCTCATGGAAGAGACGGACGTCGGGATCGTGCCTGTGAGCTTGTTTTTGTTCAGCAGAGCACGGCTGAGCATGCTGAGTTTGCCGAATTCGGAGGGAAGTTCGCCGGTAAGCTGGTTGTTGCTGAGATCGAGGTGCATGAGTGAGGCGAGGTTGACAACCGAGGGCGGGATCCTCCCTGAGATGGCATTGTCGGCGAGGTTTAATACAGTGAGCCGCTGCAAGTTCCCTATTCCAGCAGGAATGTCGCCGGAGATGCGGTTACCCATGAGGTCAAGGACGCGGAGAGAGGAGAGGGAGACAATGCAATCGGGAATCTCACCGGAAATGCCCTTCCAGTCAGCAACGACAAAGTTGGTGAGGCGGTCGAGCTTGCAAATCTCCGGCGAGATGGTGCCAGTCATGTAGCCAGAGCGACCAGCTTTCTAAAATATCGGATCTTCCGACTCACCACGGAGGTTAATGTTGGCGACGCGGGCGGTGGTGGGCTCGCAACTGACGCCATACCAGTTGAGACAGCAGTTAGTACCGGTCCATGAGTTGAAGATACCCAAATAGGGTTCGGTGAGCGCGGCTTTGAAGGCTAACAGTGCTACCCGGTCTGACGACGGGCAAGAGTGAACGGAGCAAGCAACGGCTAGAACCAGAGTTACCAAAAATAGAAAGGAACCCATCAGTGTTTCTCTCTGTAGAAGGAAGAGAGGAAGAGAGAGAGATAGAGTATCTGTATACTTGGCCCAGAGAAGCGAGAGTGAGGAGAATGAATATCTGAAGCAAGTGGTGAGGATGCTTATATAAGGAAGAATGTAACTTTGTATGCTGGGCGATAGGCCAATAGCCATATACCCCTCGTAAATGTATATTATTACATATATCATTTAACAATGGGAAATTCGTCGTGACCATTTTCTGTCGCTAAAACGATGATCGCTAATATTTTCCGTCATGAAATGAAAATTTATGTGAAAAATAACCATTTAGCGATGCATTTTTCCGTTGCTAAATAGCATTTTTCTGGTAGTGATGCTACACTTTTATCTTTAGGGTTTGCAAATAACAATGACAAAATAGTTGAAAAGAAAATAGGGTGTAAATCCCACCACATTTTTTCCCAACTTTTCTCTTCACACATGAAGAAAAAATGAAAAGAAAACTCATTTTTCTTATCTAACCTCATGCTTTTTATTACGTTTTCATTTTAAGCCATTAATTTTAACATCTAATTTTTTTAAAAATTTCTTAACCATGACTTTTTCTTTAAAAATTATAAGCTTTGATATATATTCTAATATGCTTTTATCTTTGCAAGGGGAAAAACACTCTCACACGTATAATATTGAGCTTGTTTGACATTCCATTTAAGAAAGTCAAAGTCTCGTTTAATAATATTTTTCTATAAAATGAGATAATTTTCTTCATATACTTATCTCGATTTATATGAAAGCGCTTTTCAACCGCGTTCCTAAATAGATCCATTAATGTACGGATTTGTGGTTATGAATGAGCTTTTTGTGTAATCACCGAGAAAAGATCATGGCCATACCCTAATCTTTCCCATGATGAACAAGGATTTCACCTCCATTATGATTTTTGTTTTTTGTTTTTGGCCAAACACCTCCAATTGTGATTTGAATAGGTTTCCAATTTTCTTATTTTAAATTAAAGTTTTGAATCATCTATTCTCTTTAGGAGCCTAAAGCAATCTTAGTAGAAGGTAATATACATGAATATATTCTCTTCCATTATGATTTGAGTAGGTTTCATAAGTAAATATGTAAAGGAAATTATGTGCTTGTTTGGCAACATCGTTGCCAAAACGGTGCACATAAGCCGAGACAAAACCATCTTAAAATCCGTAAAACCATCTCGAAATCCATAAAAACCATCTTAAAATCCGTAAAACCATCTCGAAATCCACAAAATGCCTCGGAATCTGTAAAATCCATTCTCCCAACGGAATTCCCAAACACATATTAGCTGCGTTTGGAAACATGTTGGGGAGCCCGTTTTGGCTCCCCAAACCCATTCTCACGCAAGCCGAGACAAAATTCCTCTCACATAAAGTACCTCGGAATCTGTGTCCGTTTTCCCAACGGGTTTCCAAAC
>JANTPZ010005559.1:13694-35638 GCA_025593235.1 Vachellia pachyceras
AACGAAGCCATTTGGCTTCGTTTGGAAATCCGTTGGGAAAACGGACACAGATTCCGAGGTACTTTATGTGAGAGGAATTTTGTCTCGGCTTGCGTGAGAATGGGTTTTGGGAGTCAGAACGAGGTTTCCAACAGGAAACCAAATGAAGCTATTATCATTTTACGGAAAAATACTGTTAGATGTGAGTGTAGTTTTTCTAAACACTCTGACAAATAAGCCCACTCACTTGCCCTCTACAGTAATGGCACCTCTCATTCATTCACTTTACTCTCTCGGTCTCCCTGCCCTTCCCTCTCTCATTTTTTTATTTCGGCATTTACAGAATTTTTATGTACATTAAGAGTATTACTTAAATAATAGATGGAACCGTGTAAAATAACATGATTTATATCAAACGCAAAAATGATAAACAAATTAATTATTCAAAAAATTGTTTTATTTTTTAATAAAAGATTCAAACGCATAATATATATTTTTTGCAATAATAAAACTTTTAGTAAGTACATTATGTATAATAATTACGTTGAAATTGTATGAGAGAGAATAAAATCGAATAAAATCATTTATGTTATGTTATTAACTTAAAAGAAAATTTTTATGAATAATAAAACGTTGTTAAACTTATACTAATTTTTCAAATTTGCACCTTTCATATACCCTTAATTTTTGATAGAATTTACTATAGCTATTATAATTTATTTTTTAAAATTTAATATTACATAACAATATTATAAATATTATAATTTCTTTTTTTCCCACATAAAGGAAAAAATTGAAGAAGATGAATGTAAGTATTAGAGTGTGATGGAGATCCTATAAATGCTTTTAATTTCTTTTTTATGAAACATGCCTTTCTATTTGTTATTTTATATTTTTTAGTTTATATTATATCACTTATTTGAAATGAAAAATTGAGAATTATTTTTAGCTATCTGTTAGGTTATATTACACCTTTTTAAGACCCTCTCATCAGATCCCTATTCATTATTTTTCTCACCTTTTGACTCCTTTTACTTTAATTTTTTTTTATCTTCCACCCGATTTTCAGAGCTTCACCCCAACTAATCTGGACCTGACTCACATCGTGCACCTAGAAATAGTGGGTGAGTCTCCCAACAGTGACTACTGCATATACAAAGACTCGAACTCGAGACTTTGCTTAAACTCGAACAAGCCGCTTACCACTTAATCCAACCAACCGTTGGTTTTTTTACTTTAATTTTGATTTCACGTTATGTGGTTTGTGCTCTTCAGACTTCATTACCATTTTTATTTCCGTGGTTAGAGAAAACAATATGCATGTTTGGGAAGAACTTCTTCGTAACGATGCAAGCAATCCAAGACAAAAAATCTCGAAATCTGAAAAATTCTTCTTGAATTCTATAAATTCTTCTCATAATCCGTAAACTCCTTTTTTCCAACAGATTCCTAAACACACAAAATGACAAAGGTAGAAAGTGGCCATCTCTCATATGCCTTAATTCTTTTGAGAATATAAAATTACAGTGTGAAATATTTTCAAGACTTGATATCCAAATATTATTATCGAAGGAATATCTTTTCAAAACTATTTATGCTAGACCTCATTTTTCCTGAATATTTTCAGGCCATAATAAATAATATGTAATATTATTAGTAGGCCATAGGTTCCCATTATCACTGTGCATTATAATTAAAATATTATTTATACTCGAATATTAAAAAATTATACAAATATGCACGGATATGGGTAAAATCCAGTTATATTTTATAAACCTGATAGTATACAACATTATGATATGTTTAGAATGATTATTTTTTCGACAAGGTGTATCTATGTACATGTGATAGCGTCCATAGTATGCGTCCTACCTTTTTTTTTTGTATAAACCATCTGGTATCCTGAGGTATCATGGGTTCATTGTCTGCCCCAGACTAATCTGGACCCCCCGCGAGGAAACCTTACGGTGGTAGCGAGGTACCGATAAGACAACCTCTTTGAGGTTGCGTTAATTATCGCGGCTGTCATTCCCCAGGGTTCGAACCCTCACCCTGAAGAATACTAGTAGTAGCCCTTACCAACTCTACCAAACGTCAATGAGTATGCGTCCTACCCTTTTATCCAATCATTACTTGGAAATTGGTTGTAAGCGGGCCCATCTCTTACTCTTCCTCCTGCCCAATTCTTCGCTCTCATTTGAGGGAATCCGCTATCATTAAAAATAAAATTATAATGGGTTCAGCTGGTAAAGGTATTGGACATTCTCATTAAAGGGAGAGGGTTCGGTACAGGGGAAGATCACTTTGTTGTGGCTCCAGTCGCAACGCTTAGGGAGGCATCCTAACTCCTGGGTGCTTAGGTAAACGCCTGAGGGTAATTGACGGCTCGCCCTGCCTAACATTAGTATGACCTAAGAGGAAAAGAGATTTCGCCCTGCCTTTGACTTGTGGGTGAACTCAACCCCCTGCTTAAAATTTATGTATTAAAAAAATTATAAATAAATGTGGCAAAATCAATTTTTTAATCCCTCAATTTTTGGTCTGATTGTAACTCAGTCCCTGAACTTTGAACCACTAGAGCTTAATCTATATTGTTTTAACTATTTTATAATTTAGTTCCTTACTTTTTATTATATATATTTCTAGAATATATAGACTAAATTAGAAAATGGTTAAAACTATAAAGATTGAGTTGTAGTGAGTTAAAGTTTCGGAACTGAATTACAAACAAATCAAAATTACAGAGATTAATTGAGTTACATTGAGTCAAAGTTTAACAATTGAGTTACAACCTAATTAAAAATTAAAGAACTGAAAAATTAATTTTTTCCATAAATGTAACAAAGCAATATACGGTATAAATAGTTGTGACAAGTTTGAATTGAAAATATGTTTATAATTCTCGCTTGTCATTAAAACTTCTTATCTTTAAGACTGATTAGTAATGTCCTTAAAAAATACGACATTTTCATGGTACTTGCTGATTTGTTCTACCGATCTGATTCAAGTGTAACCATTAATAAGTTTCTTTTTAAAAAATATATAATAAAAACATATTAATGGTACTCCAATCTGTATTTTCTCATTTAGCTCTTTTTGTTAACAAAAGGCACCCCCAACTAAATTTTATATATTCTTTGGGATTAGAGTGTTTCAATTATTAATGATATTTATGGGCTAAACGCCAAAAGGCTCAATTATTTGACAAATGCAAAAAATGGAAAAATTATCATTGACAATACTCAAATCTAACTTAGTGAAATAATCATATAAAAAAGCATATATTAAATTACTTGTAACACTTGCCAATGACCTCATAGTCCAATATCATGAAAACTCCCTATAAGTGACATGCCATGGGTTCAATCCACTTGCAACCTTGTGCCTTGTGTCTTTCCCCTGTAAAGTTTTTTTTTTTTGTATAAACCATCCGGTATCCTAAGGTATCTTGGGTTCATTGCCCGCCCCAGACTAATCCGATCTCCCGCGAGGAGACCTTACGGTACCGATGGGACAACCTCTTTGAGGTTGCGTTAATTATCGTGGCTGTCACTCCTCAGGGTTCGAACCCTCGCCCTGAGGAATGCTGGTAATAGCCCTTGCCAACTCTATCAAGCGTCCATTGGACTTTCCCCTGTAAAGTTGCATAAGGGGTGGAATGGGTAAAGCACACTACTTCAACACCGCGTCCAATAGCATGTCTGGTTGCTTTATCAAATACTTGGTAAAACTGAGAGTTCACTTGCTACCAGAAAGATGAGGGTGAAGGATACCGAAATGTGAATAACCAAAATCAAAGAAAACTATGGAGGACCAAAGATGAACGGTCTTCACAAAGCAACACAAATGATGCATATGACATGAGGCTGTGCCCTCAAGTTTTGGACATAGCACAAAAAGTCCTCACGTGAAAGCATCAAATTGCTATTCCTTTGAGCAGGAAGGAATAAATTAGTTATTGCGTGTGAAGCACAAGGCGCAACTAGTGTTTACTTTGGCCATGCTACACATTAATCAATAAGCCTATCAAAGCCTCGTCCATGCACCGATACACACACTGACACACACCATAATCTAGGGAGAATCATTACGAGATCGCAAAGAAAAAAATATAACCACCTAAAAAGCCATATATCAAGTGAACATAATGCAATAACAAGTTTCAATGTTAAAAATTACAAGTTCATAATCTAAACCATAAAAGGGATTAGTCTCAAATCTAAAGTAATTGGAAGACATCATTGGTAGAGGTGATAATATAGATTGGGTCCATCAGCTCACCATGCTCACTAAATGCCAGCCCACTGAGCCCAACCCATGGGTTATGGCGGGCTCGGGCTACATTTCTGCAGCCCGCCCCACCTAACCTGCCAACCCGCCAGTCAGCATTACCATCATTAATCATTGGTAACCCACAAAAAAAAATAGTCCATATTGCTCACTTGTTTTTGGAATCTTTTGCTGGCTACATTCCTTATTTCAGGCCTTATAGTCATTCTCCCTGCAATCTACAGCATATCATAATTTTTTGACATGTTTCCTCAATTTTTTTTCCTTTCCAATTGTTATCCCATTCTGTGTGCCCAATGAACTCCAAGCTGGAGGCACGTCGTTGGACCTGGTCCCAATAATGATCCACTGGTGTACCCAGCCAAAGATAAGATAAGAAGCAACATGCTACACTCAGAAATTGTCGTAAATGAACATATAACAAGTAAATCCCACTAAAAAACATGACCAACAGAACATTTATAATTGACTTGGCTTCTTATATCTAACAGATCTCTGCGTCTAAAATGATGAACAAAAGTGAGGTTCGATCTGAAAGAATCAAATACACCTGGTTAAGATGTGATATGGCAGTGTTTGGTAAAGCGCTTGGACGCCCCAAATGTACATTTAACGGTATTTTTTCGTAAAATGAGATAATCTCCTTCACAAACTTACCTCATAAATAGTAAAAGCACTTCTGCACCGCTTTTTCAAACGGGCACATAATCTGTAGTAAAGTTCAGTTTTCAACCAAAAATGTCATCAGTGATGAATGATTCTTCTGTATCAGTACTTGTTACAGAGGGTGTTTGAATTTGCTCGTAGTTCAGTTGTCTGGAAGCTTCATATAATGATATGCCAAAACTTACACAAAGATTCAAATATGCCAAAACCCTAAACCCTAAATTACAGAAATTCTTCAATTTTTTTTTTGGAAATTATACAAACCATTTTCTTTTCAAAATTAACACATGCTTTCTCCTGAACAAAAACAAAATTAGATGGACCATTCCAAAGATATGCATACATTACACAAGTTTCTTTTATATTTTTCAAACTCACACGAACCTCCAGGAACAGGGAAAATCAAACTACATAGACCTGCCCTCTATTTTCAGGGGAGATTTGTGCATATTTTGGAACTAAGAAAGTTTCTGCAATTTTTATCAGAACTCCAGGAAGGTTTTTTTTCATATACTCGCTGTTCTTAGGACCTCTGTATTGATTTAAAGATAATAGAGAGATGTGTATAATTTTGGCAAAATTTAGGGGAGGCTTGAATTTATTTTGAAAATGGACAGATTAATTAGAATTTCATGCATGTAATTCACTCTTGAAATTTGAAAACTATATGGACCTTATTCTATAATTTTAACTTCCGAAGTTCTGCTTCATACAGTGTAAAAGCAAAAACCTCTATAGGCAAATAGTTACAAGTTCGATCCTTGGTGTCCTTATTCTTTGTCAGTCCTTATGGTAGTATTGGTATACCTACATTTTTTCACTATTTATATTCAAATTGGAAATTGGAAGTTACAGTTATTATTTTCCCTCCATTCCCACAAGTTACACACACAATTGGAACTGAGCAAGCTATATGTTCAAAATCTGCGGCACAGTTTCAGCATTTCTTTCTTCAGTCAACTAGCTAACTCCCTTGAGTTCTAGTGCATCGGATGACAGACAGTGAGTACCTATATTTAATGAAGAAGGAGTTCAAAAGAAAGCAAATGATTTATAATACTAAAGATCCCAACACAACCACAGAAAAACTAATAAGAGACAAATCTGTCAGTCAGTTAGGGCTAAAAGAATGAAAGAGAAATGCCATCATTATAGGAAGTGACATATCAAAAGGATTGGAAACTCACGGAATGAACTTTTGTTCCCCTCTTTTTAAATGCTAGCAGCCGCTTTTCACCATGCTGCACCAAACAATGGTTACATGTGGAGTCGGAGGAAGACCATATAAATATAACCAACACCTTTTTACCACAGTAGTGACAAGGACCTCAGTTCCCCTTATATAAAGTTAATTAATTCAAGGCTCTGTGTGTGTGTGGCTATCTACCTGGCCTAAATTTGAACATCATGAAGATCAATCGGAAGGCTTTGTCCCCAGCGAGTTCAACCGGCTTAACTCAGATTAATTAAGGTCTAATGATTTCCAGACACTATGGTATTCGATACAAAAGGAAAGACTATAATAAATGTTAGAGGAAGTTACATTGAGAATGATATATACCTTCTGCCTGAAATAATCACGAAAATCTGCCCATGAATCATGAATTTTAATAACTACATATCTGCAATTTTGTATTAATGCTGGAAAACAAATACAGAACTGAACAAACAAGTGAATGGTACCTTTTCTGTTTTTTCTTTTTTTTTGGGGGGGGGACAAACAAGTGAATTGCATTCAACTTCCAAATCTTCCCAAAGTAAACAATTCTACCTTTGAAAACAACTCAGAGATAGGTGCAGAAGGAGAATGTGAGAGCTTGAGTTATATAAAGAAAAATAGACAATGGCATAATATATAATCAATTATTAGATACTAATATCCTTTAAAATAAAAAGAGATAAGCACTCATTATAGATTAGAGGATTTCATGGAAGCAATCTACAAACATGTGTCCATGGATATGGCCAGTAATCCAGTCCTGCTCGCTTTAATTTATTGCTATCCACTTTGAATGCGATTGGCTGAAATGATAGATAATACCACCACTATCAGTAGCAAATTTTGATAGAACAAAATTTGAAAGAATACAATCTCAATGTCAGGTGAAGAGTGGTGAGATTTAGAGAAGCAAGATTCACCCCAACCAAGTGTAGTCCAACAGCTGTGGCCGCACATGTTCTGGCAATGGCACCTGTGTTTCCTGGAATCTGCCAGAGTCAGAAATTCACAGGGACCTTCAGAAATTAAGGTAGTATTGACTTAAAACAGAAAATGGTTTAAAAATGACTGTTAATGAACTGAATGTTTTCAAAGATATTGCTACGCAGTCTGTAAAATTAGGGTATCCTTATTTTGTTTTCAAATTAAAAAAAAAGTTTACAAGGTGACAAATTACCATGCCAAGGTGAACTTCAACATTTTTTAGGCTATATAAACCTTAAATTCACTTAATTCTATAAGCAGAAGCAATTCAAATAAGGTGACTATTTAATAAACAACTTTGCACCAAAACTCATGGTATTTGCAATAACCAGTCTTAACTTAGCTTTCTTTTCATTTCTTCCGACAATTTTGACATTAGCATCAGCAGATAAATGAAATATTTTTGGAACAATTAACATATAGAAAATGAGGGCAATGAATATATCCAGTTAAAACAAGCTTTACCAGCATCGCAATTGAAAGGTTTCAGAAACAAGCTATCCACAATCAAGTTATCCTCTGCAGATGACATCATGTTCATAGACCATATATTATCTCAATTTATCGCCAACTTTGATATTAATCTAATAAATAAGAAGCAAGAACATTATTTATCCAATAGTCAGCACTTCTTTCTTTTGGTACTGTATCATATTCCCTAGCTCCATCATTTTTCTAGTGAACCTAACTTCATCATTTTAGCCTTTACAGTTTTAATCCTTGCTACAAAATTCTTACGTAAACATAAAATTAGAAAAATGCAATTGATCAGTAGAAGCCAACAAGTTTACAAACACGCAATTTGTTTATTAATCTCAAATACATCATCCTATCAAAAGGAGATTAGACCTTGGCCTTCAACCAGCTCATTTACACGTCCTACTAGTCATATCAAATTCCAGCGCAAATCTTCTGGTCTCACAAAAGCAATAAGATTTCTGAATATAATTGTCAACAACACAACATAATCTGGTTCACAAGTTAGCAGTGAAGAATTTTAAATATGCCAATTTCATATTATCTCATGAAATAAAAGTCATTCATTCTTCTTGCATGTACCAGCCACGCCCCCAAGTTGCCATAGCCTCAAGTTTTCCTCAAAACTAATATGGAAACTTAATGTATAACCCGAACATGCAAATACGTACTTCCTAATGCAAAGTCAAAATAAATCAGATTTGCAAGCCGCGAGAGGTATCCCAGATGTTTAAGAGAAAACAAAAATATCAACTTCAACTAAACCATACCTGGGGAGACACCAGAACAACGTGAAGAATCTTGGGACGTGACACCTCATTCACTGCCTCGCCAGTCCCATTAGGCAAAGCGCTCTCTTGACTTATTTTAGCTTCCCCATCTGTAAAAATATAACAGGAATCGAACTGGTTAGGATTGCACATGGCGCTATTTAATCAGAAACGAAGAACCTGAAATGTGAATGTACCAAAAGATGTTAAGAAAAATAGAGGAAATTGCTGAGAGAGCAGAGAGAAGAGATACGATGAAGCGACGAAAGATAAAGATGGAGAGTGTGTTTGAGCTGAATTAAGGCGAAGGGACGAAAGAGAGGAGCTCTTGATCGAAAACAGAAGTTGGTTGCATTGTGCAGGGATTTGAGGGCAGTAAAGTCCATCAATGAGGACTCCCTTGCTACTCTTTTTGCTCTCTGTCCTTCAAAACTCCATTGATGTGTGATGTAATTGGGGTTCGTCTTCTCTTTCAGTGTACTCCCGGATGGCTGGATGATATCATTTTTCTTTCACATTTTCACTCGAGTTTGAGAGGAGATAATAAAATGGTTCCCCTTTCTTTCTGGTTGACCGGAAGAATAAGATGGTTTATTATTACTCACTCTAAATTTGTACTATTTTATGTTTTCAAAATGTATGCCAATGTGTAATATTTGTTAAAAGTCACATTCAAATTTTTAAGATTTTCAATTTTTAATTTTTGACAAATGATTTTTTTTTATTTAAAAATGCATGCACTAACGTCCTAAGGTTACAACTACGAGATTGAACCCGTGACTTCCCACTTAAGAGATACCATACCACTAGACTACAAAATCTTGGGTACCAATGATTTTTTTTAAACAAATATCTTTATAATTAAATCATTCATGAGATATTAAATATAAGCATCTCTTACAATAGAGATGCAAACACTGATTCATTACTGGGGCCTAATCAATTTGAGTAAATCTAATTTAGGAATTACCTCTTGATGCCACACTCAAACCTCAATGGTAGTGATTTTTAGGCTTAAATGAGTGGTACAAGTAAGATGTGCACTGGGCCTTGTTTGTAAAGCATGTTCAGTGATTCCGTGCCAAGAATGGAGGAAAGAGATATTGAATGTAAGATTTGGAAGCCACAAGAGTAATTTGCTTTCCCTTGTTCATGCTCTTGGTATTAATCAGAAAGTTGAAGGTAAAGAAGCAAGCTTTGTGGCTAAAAATGGAAGCCAATCAATTTGAGGATGTTACAACTTTTAAAGTGATTTGGATGGTTTGATTCCATATAAATGCTTGCTGATTTAAATTGTAGAAGAAAAAGGCTGTTGCAGAGTCAAAGAATCAGGGTAATCTTCAAATGGGTATTACTTATTTCTTCCTCTTGAACTCATTATGAAGGTTTTATTTGCTTTCTCACTGGTACTTCATTGAAACCCCCAGACTTTTTTCAGAGCATGAACAACAGACTTTTTAAATCTAAGCAATTTCCCATCTAAATTTGTAATGTTGTGTAAATATTGTGCATCCTCAAAAGGCTCTAATGAAATAGGCTTCAGCCATTTAAGCATAAAATTTTAAATTATAGTTTGTGTGAATACAGAAAACATATTTGGAGTTGGGGTGGCCTCTTTTTTCTATGTAGGAACCTTTTTTTCTTTTTTTGTTTATTACTGAGTTTGTGTAATTTAAGTTATTTGCTTTCACTTAAATAAATGTATATTTAAAAATAAGACAAGTATAAAAGAAGTTATAGGTGTCAACAGAAGATTTCATTTGTTCACATTCTTGAATCAATGATTATTGTGATAATATTTTCTTTTTTTTTTCCTTCTAAAATTTGATGCACCAAATCAATGAGATCTTTTTTCTTGATTTAGTGGCTATAATAAAGAAAACTAAACTAAAAAGCTGGAAGATGTGAAGATCTGAACAGGTTACACCCAAATCAAAATACTTTCTGGGAAAAAGCAAGTATCTGCCTAATCATAAGGCATAACATAATACTAATACTAAAATGAATCCAAATTTTTGAGACTGATCAACCTTAATATAATTAATTAATTAATTAAAGTGCCTAATAACACAGCATGATCTTAATAGAAGTTGTGTTATGTTGTGCTTCTTCCATTACAGTTTGAATGAATATTGGGAGACAGTGAAACATCATAAAGGATCACTCATTGGCTTTGTTTTAGGTAAGCAGGCAATTTATGTGTTTTATATGTCCCACTTGCATCACAACTTTTCTGATATTTTTTGTTATGATTTATAAACATTAAATTAATACACTAGTTTATGCTTTATATTATTTTCTTGTAAAACATGCCTTAGATTATGTTAATATTTAAAGAAAAAAAATCAAAACAGATAACTTATATACACTAAAAAATATCTTAAAAATGAGACCGATTTTTATTTTGTTCTAGACACACACATCATTATATTGAAGTTATTGGATCTAAAATACTAAATGTCTGCACATCTCTTAATAAGAATTTCATGGTGTTGACTTAAACTTGTTTAAAATGATAAAAAAACATAGATTTTTACTGTATGTGAAAAGTTACTTTGAGTAGCACCTAAAAATAATCAAACATGTAATAAATAAGAGAGAATATTCATAAAAATATGGGGATATCATAAAAATATTGAATGTAAGAATTCCTTAACAATAAATTGTATTTTTTATGATTGTAAATGAATATAAAATTAATTCTACTTAATGTAAAATTTTAAAACTACATAAAATAATTTGTTGTTAAACTTAAACAACCAATCCTAAATGTTTAGATTATACTAGAAGTGCAGAATGATGTTTGTGATAAGCTTTGTAATAATAACAAAAATTGGTGGCTAGCTAAATCTGTAAGGTTAATAAATTTGTGTTGAATTTATTCAAGATTCTGATGATCATTATCCAACCAATATTCCATCACTATCAATCTATCATAGTACCATATCTCCAAAATCAATTTCTGCTAAAACTGATGATGATGATGTGATGATGATTCAATCCTAATATTTAAAGATAAAAGTTATCAATTTTAAAAATTATAATTAATTTTTTTTAAAAAAGATTAAAATGTTACCAAGCTGTTCAAAACTTACCATCAATTTTTCTTCTAAAAAAGTATTACTATTAAATTCTTTTTTAAAAAATATACAGTTTACAGTGATTTTATCATAGTTTTCTTAAACTTCATAATATCTTCAAAATCGTATAGTTATGATTGAAAATATTTGGTAATCACATGTTTTTATGTGATTTAAACTTTGATATTTTGATTCAATAAAAGTATATATTATTAGTATTGTAAATTTAGACAATGACCTTTTTTTTTATCAAAATAGCTGAAGAAGGTTATATTTCTATCATGTTATTTAAAGTTATTTTCACCTTACACAGAATAAGTAGGTGAGATAATTTGTTTCATAACTTATTGGGAAAATTATTAAAAAAAGAACTTAAAAAATGTAAAATCTCAAATAAGTTTTTTTACTATTATTAGTAAGGTATTAATTAATACTGATAAACAATTCACAATTTATTCTATAGTAAATAACTGATTTGAGATTTTACATTTTCCAAGTTCTTTTTTTATTATTTTCCCTAATTTTTTTGGTTGTAATCCCATGCTAGCACTTAATCATTATTATTTACAACAATTAAAAACCAGACCCCCTAAAAACTCACATCCATTTTTTTAATCACTTCACTCGATATCCTGACCAACCTCTCAGAGAATTACAAATTAGATTAATTCAAATCAAAGCATGACAGAGTTTTTGGATAAGGCATTTGATTGATAGTTTCAACTTTTAAGAGGGAATAAAAATTAAAATAAAATTAAAAGTTTAGAGTGATAGATAAAACTCATAAAAGTAATAATAAAGATCACATAAATTTTATAATTAATTAATTTAACATTTCAATAAAAATCGATGCAGAAGAGTTCCACGTCAGCATGAAGCATGCTTATCTTCCACGTCATCATGTTATGTATATATCCACATTCTATGTTCCAACCTCCAATTTGTGTGGTGCTAATTCATCTCTTCTGATTCACTTTTCACAATTCTTAAAAAAATATCTCTTTGTGAAAATCCCACTCCTACTTTGGACCTCTTTCATATAAAATTTAAAAGCTCACTCATTTTTATTTAATTATCTGTACCTATTTAAAAAAAAACCATTTAATCTTTAAAAGTATTTATTTCGACTGATTGAAGCCAAATAGCTCTTACGATAAAAACCAAAATTAAAGTATAAACTTGTGAGTATAACTAAAAAAATTCTTTTCTCTTACTAAAAAGGTTTTTTTTTGCTTATTTTGGATTTGCATTTCCAAACGACATACAAGTCTGATTTTTGTATCCTTGTTACGCTATTTTAATCAGGGTCCGTTTGATACGTTGGGAGTGATTTTGATGGAAATAAGAATGGATATAGAGTTTAAAAAGTGCGTTTGTATATTTTAAAAATAAATCTTAATTTTTATGTAAAATACCCTTATCATACAAAATCTGTTCTCCTTCACTGATAATCTTTTTCCTTCCTCAATGTTCACCTTTTTCCTTTCTCCACTCTTCTTCTTCACTGCTCGCTATCGCTGTTCTCCTTGGCTGCTGCTAGTGTTGCTAGGATACTCGTCGAGTCGTCGTCGCCACTGCTACCGGAATGCTCGTAATCGTTGGAGCTCTCGCGTGTCGCTGGAGTGCTCGCTGTCACTTGTCGCCATTCTTCTTCGCCGTCGCTAGGGTTGCTAGGATGCTCACCGTCATCGCTGCTGTTGGGTGCTTGCACGTCACTGGGGTGCTCGCCATCAATGGGTATAACCGTCTCCCAGTCGCTAGTGTTGGGATGCTCGCCATCACTATTGTCACTGCAGCTGCTAGGGTGCTCTCCGTCGATGGATGCTCACCTTCAATTATTGCTCTGAGAGGTCAAAGATGAAATTATTGAGATGGAATTGGTAAATCTTTGGTTTTGAGATGGAATTGGGATAATTTGGATTCTACTTAGAATTCATCTCTGATTGCAAGTTTTTGTACCAAACATAGAATCATGATGGAATCTACCTTCAATTCCAATTCTATTCCTTCAATTCCACCACACCAAACGGGCTGTTAGATAACTGCAAGTGGAGTTAATCTAGATTACTTTAATTGATTACGTAATTTATTGGGAAATTTATTCTGAAGTCACAAATAAACAACTTATTTATGAAAATGTCTCATGGACAAAAATATTTACTGTGAAGTCCCAAATGATGGTGTTGACAACATAAGGTCAACACCATGTGCGATGATAATGACAACACTATGCGATGGTGTTGACAACATGAGATCCTACTTTGAGACTTCAGAATAAATATTTTTATAGATGGGATCTTTTAGTAAATAAGTTGCTCATTTGGACCTCAGCCTAAATTGCCCTAATTTATTTCCTTTTAATTTGTCTTCTCTTGAAAAGAAAAACAAAAGAAGAGTTTTTTTTTTTTTTTTGTGGTTACTACAGCCAGGAATAATTGGTGGTAGAGGCAGGAGTGTGGTTTTATAATAGCCACGAATAAGATTTCGATCCTATCCCCATGAAACTATAAAATAATAGCAAACAGAGCAGTGGGCCCAGCAAAGCAGAGCCGTTGTTCCTTCCTTGTTTGGCGGCTCCTTTCTTTTAATTATTATTTTCAATCGCATTTAAAAAATGGCTCGCAGTCTCTCACTCTCACTTTCAAAACTCATAAATAAACAATTAAAATAGGGAAACAAAAAGTATAATTAATTATATATCTTCATGAGTGCCTATTTCTTGGTTGGGTGCCTATATTTAATTATATCTAAAGAATAATTTAAAAAAACCTGTGGGTTTGGGTTGGTTCTTGAACCACAACCCAAAACCAAAACTAAAACTGCCCCAGAAAAAAAAAAACCAGAAACCTCAAAAACCAAAACAGACCGAAACCTCTTCTGGTTTCTGGCTTTCTGCCTTGGCCGACGTTTCTGTCTCTGTTCATACCCCCACGGACACGTCATGACGTCATACATCCCCTGTGACATCACTTCGTTAATTGAACGAAAAAGATGACTAGCAATGAGTTGGTATCTACGCTAAGAAATTCGCTCAATCCCTACAACCACGTGAGTTCGATTCCATCTGTTATTGTGAAGGTTTTTTTGACAGACAATCTCGTAAGTTCCTTATAGGTAAGTTTAATGCATTAGCTAACATTATATTGTGTGTGTTTGAGAATTTCGTTGGCAGAATGAAGTTTACAGATTTCAAGGTATTTTACGAATTTCTAGATGATTTTGTAAATTTCAAGATGGTTTTTACGGATTTTAAAATGGTTTTTACTAATCTTGATTTAGCTTGACTTGCATGCACCGTCGGGAAACAGACCGTAAAAAAACTCATTCTAAGATGGGTAATTTAGTAAAGTGCCAGTAAGGTGGCACCAATGAAGTTTTAAGGGGGGGCATTTAGCAAGGGCCTTAACCATTAGAAACAGAGATGGTCGGCACAAATATTGGAGAGATGAGAATGAGAGAGAGAGAGGTACCAAGTGGATGACAGTTGTAATCATAAGGCCACATTCATTGATTCGAGTCAATGTACATCAATTCTGACGGCTTCTGTGAGAGGTCAATGGTCAACTTGTGCATTAGTTAAGATTTCTCGCCCGAGCTAATTAATGGAAACCTTTAGAAAAATGGTAGAGAAGTGATTTTACCATTTACAAGGTAAATGTGTGAAGAATATTATTTCATTTTAAAAAAAAACACTGTTAAATGTATTTTTGAAGTACCCATCATCCGTCGGTTCAGCTGGCGAAGGTATTGGACACTCTCATCAAAAGGAGAGGGTTCAATATCTGGGAAGGTCGTCGCGGCGCTTGGGGAGGCATCCTAACTCCTGAGTGCTTAGGTAAACGTCTGAGGGTAATTGACGGCTCGCTCTGCTCAACATTGATATGACCTAAGAGGAAGAGAGATTTCGCTCTATCCTTAGTTTGTGGGTGAACCCAACCCTCTGCCTAAAATTTTTCCCACAAAAAAAATGTGTTTTTAAAGTGTTGAATCGTTTTGTTAAGCCACTATTTATCTCCCAACCTATTTACTATTTATAAGCAATCAACATTCTTTTTTTATGGGTACGATTCTAAATTTAAGCAACTTTTTTTATCTAAAAATTTAATGTCATTTTCTCACTTCCACCCCCAACTTAATTTCATATCTCTCTCATCTTTTCCCTCACTTATTGTCTCACATATTTTTTTCACATTAATTCTTTTTCACTCACCATCTTCATAAATAAATGTTTGTCAAAGAAAAATTTATATCTCTTACAAATTCATTACTTTTAACTAATTTTAACTTTTATTTTGTTACTGCATTATTTGAACGGGCATTGCTTATAAAAATGACTGGAGTGAGGGGGGTAATTGATTTTTGTGTTTATAAGATTTATGAATAGCTCTTCTCTTTCTGATCCCTTTATCGATTTAAGTGTTTATCAAAATGATAAGTTCTTCCAACACATTATAAATGAATCTTTTATATTGATTTGAATAATAATTTTTTTAAACTAGCAATTCTTTAATAAAAGATATTACTTGAAAATATGATGATTAATATATTAACTTTATTTTAAATTTTATAATCATTGACATGGCAAAATCAATTTGGTTACTCATCAAAATGATGAGCTCCCTCAACCCGTTCACAATTGAACCCTATATCAAATATGGGCCATATAGATTCTATTTTTTATATTTATCAAAACACTATTTTAATGTAAAACTAATATTTTAACTATAATATTTTTAAATATTAATTATTTTATTGAGAAATTTCTAGTTTTTAAAAACAAATATAGACGTTTGAAATATGTTGATTTTTCAAACATTAATTTATTCCCTAGGTTATATAAGGTCATTCCCTTGCTAGTTAAACCAATTTAATTATAAATAAAATCAAATCAATCAAACACCCGTTGTACCTGTTTGAGAATTCGTTGAAAAAATAATTTTACATAAACTAAGGTAAGTATATAAAAAAATTTATCTTGACTTATGTACAGCGTAAAAAAAAGAGAAAAAAGCTTCTTCAAAACCTCCACTAAATAATTTATCAACAAGCGCATACATGCATATATATATATATATATATATATATATATTATTTTTCAATGGAGGGTTTTCTGGGGAAGCAATGATTTGACTGAAGACTTTGCTTTTAGTTTTTTTTTTTTTGCCAGGACTTTGCTTTTAATTTAGTTTTTAATTTATACACACATTTTTCCGTATTCAAAGAGTTTGCTTTTAAGTAAATGTTCGTTCCTACGTTTTTTCCAGTTTTCAGTGTTCACATTATTATCAAAAGTAAACAGTAAAGAATGAATCAACGTTGCCTGTTCTCAGGGGAAAACGTTGACATATAAAAAATAAATAAAATAAATGAATGAAAATAAAAATGTCAAAATTGTTTGAGAGTCCCAACTTCTATGAGAATCACATGATCCATTTCTTAATTCATTTCTTCTTCAAAACCTTCAACTGTTTCATTAGTGGTTTCAGCAATACCACTTTTAATTGGATTTTGACCCCAAGCAAATTATTTTAATCCTTTTTTTCCCATTTGCTTATTATTTATGCCATTATTCATTTATTCTTTTTTTTTGTCAGAATTTTTCATATTTTTATTTTTGTTTTTATTATGTTAACGAATGCAATTCGACTTACATATTTGGGAATCTATTGGAAGAATAATTTTATGGATTTTGAGGTAAGTATGTGAAAGGAGTTTTATCTCAACTTACGTGCAACGTGGTTGGTAATCACTTCCCAAATGATTTCATCAATTGAAACATACTAAGGTAAAGTTATTTATATCCATATCACATGTTTGCTTAGAGAATTTGATATGATAAATACAAATAACTTGATTTTAGTTTTTATTCCCATTTTAAAACATTATTTTTTATTATTTAAAAATTTATATAATTTTCATTCCTTTTAAAATTAAAATTATATATGTCATATTCACATTTTAAAAAATTGAATGGAAATATTGAAAAAATTTTGCCGTTTTCTTAATTAAAGGGTCGATTCAAAGCACTTATGACTAGTTTTGGATATCTATAATTGGAAGTTGAGTTTTGAAGACTTGGGTGATTGAGACACAGATATTTTGTCTTCTTATCCATATTCCATTGAATCATTTATTAATTATCCTAATAAATTTATTTTTTATATGTGTGTCTTTGTATGCATAAATATTTTAAAAAACGAATATTATGAATTTTCCTTTTCATGATGTGAATGGAGAATTCCATATGAAGCTTTATCAGTCATATTTGGAAACTAAAGATCTTTTTTCATGAAGTATTTGTCTTGGGTTAGACTTCCTTTTTTTTTTTGGAAAAATACAATAAAATAAAATTCTTGCCATGGAGATAGAAGGACTTTGTCTTCATTGTTTTATCATTTTCATACAAAAAATTTAGATTTTGACAAGCATTTTTGTATTTGTCTAGGTTCTACATCAATGTAATCTAACTTTTTTAAAATTGAATTTTGACATTTTAATCTCAAACAAATATTAGTATTAATTTCATGTCTTAAATGAAATTTGATAAATAAATATATTAATTATTGTTTATCAATGAAGTGGATCACTTTTACTTTGGATGAAGAGATGCATATCATTGTCACATTTCTTACGATATATAACCCCGTAGGCAATACAAAAATTAAATTCGATTAATTAATAAGGATTTGTCTAGTTAATAAAGAATTGATTTATAACTTACAATGTTGTACGTTCGAATTTTACTGCTAATGTAAGAATTTTATTAATGAGCGATTTGTAAATACCTTTATAAGTGTTACTATAATCTAGAGGCATGCCTTAAATCTATTTGAGTCCATGAAACCTAAGTTACCCAAACTTTCTCAAATAAAAAGATTGAATGCAGCTATTTAAATAATTTAGATAGTTAGTATAAACATGTTAATAAAATTAATAATGTAATTTGTAAAATAAAAATGAATTATTAATGAGTCTATTACTAATAATAGGATATATATATATATGTAAAACTTAGTTTAGTCAAGTTTTGATTAGAAAATATGGAATCCTTTCATATTTTCCTTAATTAATTTATTGTTCAAAATGAATTTCCGAGCATAATCACCAAAACTTTCTAAATCTATTTGATCAAATATTTTTACAATAGCACTTGGAAATGGTTTTCTTTAAGAAATAAAAAAAAATCTTTTGTAAGCATTATGTGTTGACAGAGACTTTCTAAAAAATACACAAATATTCCTTTTTCATTATTTGAATACAGAAATATATATATATATATATATATAAAAGATCTAAACCATATTTTAAAAACCAGAGGATTTTTTTCCATAAAAAATTTCCCTTTTTAAATAGCAAATCATTCCTCTTATTTAGACTTCCTTATTTTTGTTAATAATAAATAAAATTCCTTACATGTAATTATGTAAAGATTCTCTCACATACATGAAAGAGAGACCCTTGTCTTGAATCTTTTCTCATCCTCACACAAAGCTGAAAATTTTGACCTGCTTTTTTTTTTTATTTGTCCAGATTCTTTATGTTTATACCAGCATAGTGTATTAATGTTTAACTATTAAATATAAAGTTTTATTACTTTTAAATAATGTAGATTCTTTTAGTATAATATATTAGTATAAACGTCTATATAAGGACAAATACATATTATATATAGGACTATTATACACCTAAGTGTGATCTTTGTTGCCTTTTAAAAAGTTGTTTAATGGGATAGAAACTATGACTAGGATTTTTTATGAACTTTATTATTTATTGACCGAACTTTTTATATTGTTTGGAAGACAAATTTCTAGACATAGATATATATTAGGGATATTTTATATCAAAATAGTTTCAACCAATTTAATATAACTCATTTGAATATTGCATTATTGATATTATTTTGATATGACTATTTGATTATGTTAGATTTAAATATCGTTAGATTCATTAGAATAACTTTTCTAAAAACTTATTTTCTAGTTGATTTATTTTTCAACATAAGATTCGTAATTTAATCACCAAAACCTTTTGCAATATAGGAAAAAAGTATTTTAAAGATAAGCACTTGGAAATAAGTGTTTTTTTTTTTTGAAGTTGCTTTCTTTGGAAAGCATCATGCCTTGACAAAAAAGCATTTGATGCATATAACGGGAAAAGGCTTAGATAAGATTGAGCATGAATCTCAAATATAAAATATTATTGTCCCTTCCGCTAACCAAAGAACACATCCGTACGATATTCATGACGTTGCATGTATTGTATAAAAAAATCATACAAAACGATAGTCTAAAATTTATGTTTAATTCAGGTCAAAAAAAAAAATATGTTTAATTATTTAAGTTTATATTAAACTTCAGTCTGATTTCTTATAGAAAATTTATAAAGGGTGTTGTTAGTCCCTTAATTTTACATAGTGAGTTTCATTTAATAAAAAAACTAATCCAACAAATTGAAACCATGACTATACACTCTTTGAAAGCTATTTTAAAAATAATTTTTACAGATTCCGAGGTAAAATCTATGTTTTGAAAAATATATTTTGGAAAATAGCTTTTATAGATTATGAGGCAAAATCTAGGTTTTAAAAATGATTTATATTTGAGAAGTTATTAGATTTTAGGATTCCGAGGCAAAAAGTAGGTAGAAAAGATGAAAGAGAAAGAATGAAAAGTAGGAAAGAGAAGAAAGAAAAAGTAGGAAAGAAGAAAGATAAATAAAGAAAATGTAGGAAAGAGAAAATAGAAAGAGGGAAAAAAGTAGGAAAAATGAAAGAGAAAGAAGGAAAAAAATAGGAAAAAGAGAACCTAGATTTCAAACCAAGGTTTTGTAACCAAAATAGCTTTTCTGAAAATTTTTTGTATTTAGACAAAACATATATTTTGTAACTAAACCTAGGTTCTGTGAATAGCTTCCAAACAAGCCCTTAAATGCCGAACTTGGAAACTGTGTTTTGCCAGCATTAAACCACAAAATTAATATTTAAATTTGTTGAATCAATATTTTTTATTAAATGAAACTGACGGTGTTAAAATAAAAGGGCTAAAAGTAAACTTTGTAGATGTGAAGGACTGAATTGAAATTTGATGTAAATATAAATAATCAAATATATACTTTAACCCATTAATATATTATGGATTGCCTAATTTTTTTTTTTGTGAAGCACTGAATTTATAATTAAGTTACAGTTATATGACTGTGTATTTATGCATTTATAAAGAAAGTACAATTTTGCATTGAATCAAATTTTATGGCCATTTTTATTTTTAACAGTATTTGTATTTATTTATGTATAAAAAAAAAGTATTTGTATTTATTTATGGGTATGGCTACAATATATTGAAATTTTTAAATGAACTAATTACTATGCACATATTTGTATTTCCCAAGTCCATAACCAATCCTTAAATTTGAACGCTCATCCATAAAACAAGCTTCGCTTTGCCCATAAGCTAAGCATCCCCTTATCTCATCTCAAGTTGATGTGCTTTTGTGATTAATTAATTAACTTCTTATCATGATTATCTCTAAAAGTAATTTGCAAGAAATATAATAAACCAACTTCTATGGAATGGATTTGCAAATAAACATGCTGGCAAAAAGTGAAAAAAAAAATAATTAACAACAACACTATTCCTTCTCTAACAAATATATGATTATTTATTGTTTGTAAAGCCAAAAAAAGAGGCCAAAAAAGAATAAAAAAATTAAAGAGAGCATATCAATTAAAATGCCCACTTTAAGTCATGTGGAATAGATTAATTTTAGATGAAACTTATAAGATATGAACTACTTTTCATATCCCATAATTTATAAACAGTTATTATCTTGAGCAGTAATTTATGCCTTTTTTACACGTTTAAGACTACAGATTAATCTCATCAAGTGTGGAAAGCCAAATATGGTTGGTTCATTTGGTCAACAAGAAAAGACAGGAACAGAAAGTTGGCACGAACCACATATTATCTCATCAAAGGCATAATCGTTATATTCAGCAAATACGAGGGTGATTACCTTACAGGCCACTCCATAAATATGTTACCAATGTTAGCACCCAACAAGCAAGCAAGCCTTCTCTTCCATTTCGTCCTCCTCCTCCTCCTCCTCCTCCTCCTCCTTTCTATTCCTGTCTTCATTTGGAGCTCAGATCCAGGCTCAAATCGCTCAAAGATCACAAATTTGGACTTTTAAGTGCTCCCAATTCTGAATTATCAGAAGTATGCCATTTTTTTCCAGCATACATTTTTCTTAAGAAGAAAAAGATTTGCCTGGTCCTGAAATTTATTCTCTGAAATCTGTTTTTAGCAGCTGAGTTCCAGAAAGATTCTGAGCTGAACTTGTTTCTTTGTCTTTTCAGGTCTTTGGTCTTCAAGATTGAAGATAGAATTCACATTCCTTTCTGCGAAGTTTGTGGACAGCTTTCTGGGGTTTTCATAGTTTCCGAGGTGAATTTTCTTGGTCTGACCCAAAATTTCTCCTGGA
>JANTPZ010005561.1:0-12239 GCA_025593235.1 Vachellia pachyceras
ATTACTCAAGGAGTATTTTTCCCTTGTAAAGGAACTTACAATCTTCAAATAGAAATTGGAAGCACTCAATTTCAATTTTTCTACAATTAGTTATGAATTTTCAAAGTTGGTCCTAAAACCAGTGAATAGTAACTTTCACAAACTTGAAAGTTTTCAAATTGAAACTTTTGGACCATTTGATCATAATGAGGCTTCCTTTTGATTCTAATTCACTTTGTAATGAAGCTAAGGGGTAAGTTAAGGAGTGTCACAGCCTTCGAGTGTATTAAGAGAACAGGTTGATAGCAATATCATAAGCATCAAGGTTGAGCACAACCCCCTACCTAAAATTTATATACCAAAAAAATAAGCATCAAGGTTTCATGTTCAGAAACAAGCATAATGTACGTACCTTTGGTGCGTGCCAGGTCGGGTCTACCACCTGATGCTTGGCCTTACCCAGATAGTCCATGTGGTATGCCCTCATAGCCCTATCACCAATAATTCAACGTCATGGTCTCAGGTGAGCGAACTCAAAGGCATAGTATTACTAACACACAAGAAAGCGTACATATCCATTGTCTTCTTCAATTCCTTCCCAGGAGGTTGGTGAAGGGAGCACAGGAACATGATGCTATTGGTCCTCTTGTATAGTAGTGCAAGTTGCCAGTGCTCCCTACAAGGGATCACAGAATTTCAATGCATCAAAGGATATATACCAAATCATTCGAATCAAATATGATATGAAATACTAAATATGTAAATACCCGTGGATGTATGGCGCCATAAGGTACTAAATTCCTCTTTCCATGATCTTGTTATACAGGTATTTGAATCTTAAGTGAGCAATGTTCCCTTTCTCCTGGGTATGGATTGGGCAGAGGAATCAAATTTTATGGTTCAGCTCGGATGAAACCAATTGTCTTTGCATGTACCTATTATGACGAAAGGATTCAATACAAGATAAAATATTATGTTCACGATTAATTATCAAAAGGAGTATTACATCAGGAAAACTTGGACGACTGCAACGATCAGCTGTTCTCGTCGACCCAGAAGGGACATTGAGTCATCCCGTTCGAGGTATATCATTATGTCCTTCCCCACAACGTCTGTTGGCATTGGCAATGCGACGGGGCCAAAGGAACTATTATGCGCAATCAAATTGACCCGTTCTCTCGGAGTCAGCTCTGAGGATGGCTGGGTCTGCACTTCAAGTGCTCTCTCGGTATTGGTCTGCATCAATCTGTACATTCATTCCATGACCTCACGCATTCAAGGGTCCATGGCGTCGCGCATTCGAGCGTCCAACCTCACTTCGAACGTCGCTTCTGCCTCTGCCCTCGCCTCTGCCTTGGCCTCTGTGTTGACGGCAGCCAAAAGAGAGTCCAATTCGTCCTTGGTCAATATACCAGCTGCTGGAGCAGAGGGTCCAAAGACGTCTCTGAAGCCTAAGCCGTGTCCAATTCCCCTCAAACGGCCTGGACAATCAAATTTGCCCACAGCAGCCGTTAAAACATCGTTCCTCCAGGATGGCTTGAAGGTCCTGGTTGCTTCTTGCTGTTTAAGTACCTCCTGTGTCATATATAGCACATTATAAGAGTTCATATAGTCATGTGACTAAAGCAAACAATATCATACTTACAATCTTATCAACAATTTCTTGAGCACGTTCGCTTGTGTACTGCCCACTTCTTTTTTGGTGGGCATACTTCCAGCGATCTTCTCGACGTATCGGAGAAGGTGGAGTATATATGGTGGAAGGATCGGATTCAGCTTGTTCCTCCAACCTCCTTCTCTTAGCCTCCATCATGTCTTTTTTAGCCTTAACATAGCCACCTCGAGACATTGTGTGAGGGCAGTCATTCTTCCAACCAATTTGGATGAATTTAGCCCTTTTAGCCTATAGTCATGTTTATGAAATGGTTAAATGTCACAGTCAATTAATTGTTGGAATGAAAAAATGTGAGAATAAAAGTGGACATAAACTGAAGTTACCAAAGCTTCTGGAGTGGTCCGAATCCTATAAAATTCTTCCCAAGTGGCCTCATCAATAAATGGGTACTTGGAATAGGGAGTAGGGCGTGGTTCACCGGCTTCGACATCAGTATGGACATAGTATGAGCCAGGTGTGTTTTGAACACCCTCCACCTGGTGCAATAGAATGATATTGTTTTCTTCTTCAAGGTCGCATCGTTAGGTACCTCGTACGTGGACTGTAAGTGCAATGGTTACCTTTTGATGTGTTATAAAAAGAACATCATAACTAATAAATACTTGCAAGGCGTGTTTAAAACTTGTTATACCCGGAATGTGTCCCATATATCGTTCTTTGCATGGTCTGGGATTTTGCTCCACTCCTCTTTCAAGATGGTTGCCTTTGTGCACGCTAGAACTGCAACATAACTGGTATATTTGGTGGCATTTTTCCCGACAGGCTTCCAATATCTATCAAATTTAATCGGTATTTTCTGCCCATCCTTTTATTGTTTGGATAGGTTCTTCAATGTTGTACAACTCCTACGTGAGGAAATCGTTGTGGGGCAACTTTGGCTATCGCTGCGGCTAGTTTGTTCCGCCATGTTAATATGAGTGAAGTTCACTGTGAAGAGGAACTTTGATAGACTAGAAGGTTGCAAAAAGTTTCCTCTGAAGCAAGGATCCAAGAGACGTAAGGTATGTCTGTGGATATAGCATAGTGAGGGCAAGACTAACCGAGGCATTTAATACGATAGCTCGGTGCGGACGATGTGACAGGTTAAGGCTTTCTACTCTATACGCAGAAGAGTGTTTAGAAAGTTTGAAAGGTACCAGCTGGAAAACTTACACCTTCAAAACCGTGCGTAGAAACATGGTTTAAAAGTGAACCTTTCTAAACCGTTTATAAGTACTACGATTTAGAAAGTCTCTGCAAGATTCATTCAATCGAATGAGTATTACCACTCACTCGAACATATCATTCGAACGTATCATTCGAATGAGTTACAAACTCATTCGATTGGGTGATAATTCGAATGGGATGAAAGAGGCAATCGAATGGAGTTCCTGCACCTTCAAAACCATGCGTGGAAACACGGTTTAGAAGTGAAACTTTCTAAACCATTTATTAAGTACTCCGGTTTAGAAACTATCTACAAGATTCATTCAATCGAATGAGTAGTACCACTCATTTGAAAGGATAATTCGAATGAGTCACGAACTCAATCGATTGGGTGATAATATGAAACCGCAGTATGCCAGTACGGTTTAGAAGATGATGACGACACATCCATTCGAATTAGTTTTATCCCTAGGGAACATGCCAACCCTGAACATGCTTTTTTATTCGAATGCGACCATGTACTCATTCGGTTGTATAACGTTTCCCATATACACCCTGGTTGAAGCTAACGTTCAGAAAGCGTCACTTTCTACACCGTATGTGAGGCATCGGTTTAAAACAAGCCAACCCTGAACATGCGTTTTTATTTATTCGAATGCCACCATTTACTCATTCGCATGTATATGGTTACCCATTTTACACCGTGGTTGATGCTAAGGAAAGGGTAACTTTCTACACCGTAAGTATTTTAAAGGGTTTAGAAAGAGAGAGCCCTAAACATTCCTTTCTATTCGATGCTACAAATTACTGATTCAGATGTATCAGGTTGCACATTCTACAGCGTGGCTGATGCTAAGGCTTAGAAATGGTCTCTTTCTAGTAATGTTAGATGCGGAAAAAAAACTTTCTAACCCGTACTCATGGGTTCGGTGTAGAAATGCCCCGCGTAGTTTGAATTTCTCTCTCCTTATTCTTTCTCGCAAAAAACAGGACAATTCATTTAAACCAACTAGATATCTATGCAGATATATACATTTGCGTTAACCACCTTTTATTTAATATACATTAGCATTAACCACTACATACATTGACATTTGAATTTGCATTTGCATTTTTGCCTGAGCAATGTGAAAAGGGAAAAAAACAAGAAAAATACAAACAAATGTATCATAACTTTACATTTTCAGCTAAGCACTATGTGCTAATTGAAGTAAGTATTGACACCACCGTTCACGTATGAGGTCAATATCCTTTTCTGGGAATGGTTCGTCGGACTGAAACATCTGCACAAACAAAATTTCCCAAGTAATTAAGTATCCATTACTTTGAATTAAAAAATGAAAATTTAGATGTGCACCTCTTTCCTGCACTCAGTGTTTTCTAAGCATACGTTATATATGTGTCTCATCATATATAAGCCACACAAATTAGACTGCACGGGCTGCCTATGAGTCTATTAAGATAACAGGTTGTTAGCAAAAACATAATCATAATGCACTTAGAAGTGGGAGCTCTCATGTTATCAAACAAACATCATGTACTTACTTTTAGTGTGATCTAGGCAGGGTCTCTCACCTGAGACTTGGTCTTACCCATACGTTGAACCTGGTATTCCCTCATGGCCCTATCATGAACATGAATGTTGTAGGAAATTGATGAAAAATGCATAGTATTAATAAAACCTAAGAAAGCTTAGGAATCAAACATCTTCTTCATATCCAAAGCTGGAGCTTGGTGCAGGGAGCACAGAAACATGATGCTATTTTTCAGCAATAATATGAGGAGAAGTTACCAATGCTCCCTACAAAGGAATTAAAGCAGTTCGATGCATTGTAAGCTATATACAAAACCAATGAATTAATGTGCTAGAAACACCATAAGAAAATACTTGTGTAGGTAGGGTGCTATGAAAAACTCGAATCCTCGCTGCATTAGCTTGTTCGACAGGTATTGTTGTCTAACGACAGCAGTGTTGCCTTTCTCCTGGATATGGTGTGGGCAGAGGAATCCATTTTACATTCTTTGGCGGATGATGCCAATTCACTATGAATGTACCTATTTTGATGAAAGCAATCAGTAAATGAATGATAAGATATTTGTTCCCAACTACTTCAAGAGAGGTGTCTTACATCAGGAATATCTGGACGATCGCAATGGTAAGCTGTTACTCTCTAACCAGAAGGGACTCCAAGTCCTCCCGATCAACCACAACGATCATGTCCTTCCCCACAACATCATCACGCATTTCAAATGTCAGCGTTTCAACAGAGTTGTCATAGGCCATTGAAAGGACCCGTTCTATTGGACTAACGTGGGATGAAGGATGGTCCTGCACTTCAGGAGGTATGTCAGCTGTAATACAAGTTGGCCACTTAGATGGGATGAGGTTCTGCTGTTTAGAGTTAATTAATGTAACCACTTCCTCCATCATCTGCCTCATTCGAGCTTCAAACCTGGACTGGAACGACGCTTTTGCCTCTGCCCGGGCCTCTACCTTCATGGCAACTAGTACAGGATGCAATTCCTCCTTTGTCATAAGACTTCAGACAAAATCAGAAGATTCAAACTTGGCCTGGAACGTTACTTCTGTCTCTGCCCGGGCCTCTACCTTCACGATGGCCAGTAGAGGATACAATTCATCCTTAGTCACAAGACTTGGTTAAGAAGTAGGAGCGTTGAACTTAGCTTGGACCATCGCTTCTGCCTCTGCCCTCGCCTCTACCATCACGACGGCCAGTAGAGGATACAATTCATCCTTCATCACAGGACTTGGGGAAGAAGCAGGAGCGTCAAACTTAGCCTGTACCATCGCTTCTGCCTCTGCCTTCACGGCGGCCAGTAGAGGATGCAATTCCTCCTTCATCACAAGACTTCAGGCAGAAACAATAGCGTCCAACTTGGACTCAAAAGTTGCTTCAGCCTCTGCCCTCGCCTCTGCCTTCACGTCAGGCAATAGTGCATCCAATTCATCCTTGGTCACTACATTTCGGGCAGAAGCAGGTGTTCCAAATATGTCTCTTAAAGCCTAAACCGCGTCCAATACCCCTTAGTCGGCTAGGACAATCCGGTTTGCCAACAACAGCCGTTAAAACATCATTACTCCTTGACAATCTGAAGGTGCCAGTTGCTTCTTGCTGTTTAATTATATCATGCGGCATATATATAGGATAAAATCAGATATCATGTACTAATGTGAATAAAGCAAACGATTTGCGCACTTACAATATTTTCAGCAATTTGTTTAGCACGTTCACTTGTGCATTGGCCACTTTTTTTTTTGTGGGCATACTTCCAGCTATCTTCACGACTTATCGGTGAAGGCGAATTGATGGTGGTTGAAAGGTCGGATTGATCTTGTTCCTCCAACCTCCTTCTCTTGGCAGCGATGATTTCTTTTTCTGCCTTTGCGTATCCACCGCTAGACATTGTGTGAGGGCAGTCATTCTTCCTACCAATGTCCATGAATTTAGCCTTTTTAGCCTGGATTCATTTTTACGATATGGTTAAACGTCAAACACCATGAAAAAGCTGTGAAATAACGATTGACATAAATGGACTTAACCAAAGGTTCTGGAGTAGTCCGAAGTCTACAAAATTCTTGCCAAGTGTTGTTATCAATGAACGGGTACTTGTTGCAAGGATTGAGCCGAGGTTCACCAGGTTTGACCTGAACATGTACATATGCACAAGCCAGGTGTGTTTTGAATGCTCTCCACCTGGCGCAGCATAATGACAAAGTCTTCTTCTTCAATGTGGCATCATCAGGGACATTGTACATGCCCTTCAATAGTTACAGTTCAATTATTACTAAGAACATGATATAAAAGGAACACTGCAAGAAGGGGAACAATTTTTCATATACCCGGAGTGTGTCCCATATATCATTCTTTGCACTGTCTGGTACTTTTCTCCACTCCTCTTCCAGGATGCTTGCCTTGGTTCACACTAGGAGGGCAATGTAACTTGTATACTTCGTGGCGTATTCTCCGACAGGTTGCCAATAGCTATCATATTCTATCGCTATCTTCCTCCCATCCCTCTATTCTTTGGATAGGCTCTACAGTGTTGTTCCACTCTTACCAGACGAGATATGGGTAGGGAAGCTCTTACTGTCGCTAGGGCTAGTTAGTTCTGCCATGCTATGAAAAGAAGAAGAGGAGAATTTTACAGAAACGATTTGCTAAAGCAATGAAACATAAGAGAAGGAACCGAACAGGGCATATCGCATGAAGGGCGATTTCGTATGAGTATAGACTTATAGTTCTCAAGGAGTTTGAACGACGCATTAAAGAGACGCGATGCCGCATTTAATGGGACATAGACTTTCTACACCGTACTGAGTAAATCAAAACCGTTCATTTGAACACAGGTGTAGAGTGGGTCTATTGAATGCATCCTATAGTCTGCTCGAATAGGGTTTCTAAAGCGTTGTTGAATAGTGCGGTGTAGAAAGTGATCAGCTACACCGATGCGAATGCGTTTTACCTCCCATACAAATGAAGGGGGCGTTAGAGTGGGTCTATCGAATGTGTCCTATAGTTTGCTCGAATAGGGTTTCTAAAGCGTTGTTGAATAGTGCGGTGTAAAAAGTGATTCACTGCACTAATTCGAATGTATTTTACCTCCCATTCAAATAAAGGGGCGTTAGAGTGGGTCTATCAAATGTATCGTATAGTTTGCTCGAATAGGGTTTCTAAAGCGTTGTTGAATAGTGTGGTGTAGAAAGTGATCCACTGCATCGATTCGAATGCGTTTTACCTCCCATTCGAATGAAGGGGTGTTAGAGTGGTTCTATCGATTACATCCTATAGTTTGCCAAAAGCGTGGTTGAAGACTATAGTTTTCCAAAAGCGTCCTATAGTATTCGAATGACGTTCAGTAATCATTTGGATAACGTCTCACAACATAAATGTGTGAAAGTCTCACAAAGTGTTAACGTTTAATCTATTTGGATAACGTTCAGTAATCATTCGAATGTTTGTGTGTTAACTACATATTTACAACACAACATACCTCCGTGCCAACTGGTAAAACATTTACAGACATTACTAAATAACATAAATATACAAATTTATCCGTTATTTTCAGACGACATCCCCTCTTTGTTTTCTTGACCAATAGGCTCTGGAGAAGATAATCTGGAATTATCAGAGGGTGATACATGGCCTGAAGAAATAGGTGGAGAAGGTAGTTTGGGAGATATGTCATGTGTGAAGGGATGAGGAACAGGATCAATAGGAGATGAGGTCGGCTCAGAGATAGGTTGTGCAGATTGGTTTGGAGGGGAAGGTTGGGGCTCAGTTCTGGGCAGGAGAGATTCAAGTGCCTGTACTCTGACGGATAGAGTCCTCAGCATCTCCATCGTTGCACTATTGCCCTCCTCAATGAGCTTGACAAGTCCATCTATCTAACGAGTTTGTTGTTCCATAATGGTGCCCAGTGCTTCTCCGACAGCATTGTTAAAAATTTATTGGAGTGAATGTGGAGGATCAGGAGTGGCAGCCCTTGTTGACTGCACTTCATCAATTAGGTCTGGCCCACTCCTTTTCCTCTTAACCTTAACATGTCCTTCAACTAGACCCATCTTTTCTATCTAAGTTCTACCAAATTTGGGAACTTTAACAACCTCATCACCTAGCTCCAAGTACCAGATATTGTTGCTTTTCAGAAATAATGACACTATTTAGGGGAATGGGAGAGAAACTGAACCAACTGCATTCACCATCCACATGAGCAGTTCCTTCATTATGAAAACCCCTAGATTCCTTTTATCATTGGCCACAACTGATGCAAAGAGCCCATAATCCCTGCGGATGAAACTGGTGAATTTATTCCCTTTATTCACAATGCATTTGCTGTAAATGTACCATACGATCCTCCTATCCTCCGACATGGAGCTAGGCTTAAAAGTTAACCTTTTTGGATCACCCTGAGGCCTTAACACACGCAAAACTTCGTTGTCAAACCTCTGGACAAAACCATCCGATGGAGGCTCCCATATACCAAGCCACTGATTAATTGACTTCGCGCATAGTTCAATCCGTTTGCCTCTAATGGTTGTCTCTAACACACAATCCCCATCACCCTCCTTGTCCAATGCCTATAATTGCTTCAGATTGCAGTAGAATGTCCTAACGAATTTAGGACTATATTGCAGTTGATCCCAATCAATGGTGCATATTGATTTAAAAAAGAACATAGGTACAATTTTAAATCCCTCTCCATATTATCTACATCAACATAAATGGAAGGATAAATTCTCCGCTTAGCAAAATACCTATCAAATAATGCTTGGTCAGCCGGTTGTAATGCATCAGTCACAAACCCTTCTGGAGGCTGCAAATCTTCGATATTTGCATCCACTAGTATTGAAGATTTTGATAGTGTGACTCTGGTGGATGAATTTGATTTCTGTTGCTCTGATGCCTCCTTAATCACTCCAGTGTTTCTTGTTCCTGGGTTGTAGGACGTTCCACACCCTGTGATCCAATCTGCGGCACAATTTCTGCTTCCTCCACTACAGTGACCTTCAGAGTTTGACGCAGAAGCCTCTCCGCTGCGCTCTCCTCTTGGTCAGCATAATGGGTAGAGTGCTCAGGAGAAACAGAAGATTTGCTATTCCCTTTACGTACTGCGTTCTTCTTCTTCAACTGTGGGGGTATATTATCATCTACTCTGACGGGCTTCGGTGAGGGTGGTGAAACAGAAGATCTGCTATTCTGATGTTCAGATGTTGCAGACAGTTCTGCCATTTTATGCTTATTTGCTATGGAATTTTGAATAGAGCTGTGATATTCAAAAGGGTATTCGACTTGTAGTGTGGTAAGCGATGAGCTATAGCGCTGGAATTTTAATGGAGGAATGTAAGGAATATGAATATAAATTGTTTTTTCCCATTACCTTATAAACCGTTTCTTTAATATACGGTGTCAATTTATATTGACACAGACGTTTAGAGAGTGAAGAGCCTTCGTCCATTCGAATGAGTTGTTTGTCACAGTTGAATGGAAAAAATAGAGTAGAGTGAGAACAGAGACTGAACGACCCATTTTAAATAGATTGTACGGCGCATTTAATGGGTCCTGACAATCCAGATTCTTTCAGAAGACATCCTACACCGTTAAGATATCTACAGTTTGGAAAAAAACATCCTACATCGTGGGAAGATGTACCCATTCGAATTACATAATTCACTCATACGAATGGATAAAAGTGACACATTCTACATCATTGTAACATCAACGGTTTGGAAACAAAACTTTATACGCCGTGGGCATGATGTAAAGGTTTAGAAAGTCTGGTCCTCAAAAATGGTGTCGACCCATTCGAATGACATAATTCACTAAGTCGAATGGATAAATGCCATACATTCTACGGGTTGGAAACAAAACTTTCTACACCGTGGGCAAGATGTAACGGTGTAGAAAGTCTGGGTTCGGGAGATTGGATCCGATTTGGATGACTAAATTAGCTCATTTGAATGGATAAATGCCATACATTCTACACCTTTGAGATATCAGATAACTAAGGGTTAGAAACAAAACTTTCTACACCGTGCGAAAGATGTAATGGTTTAGAAAGTCTGGATCCGGAGATTGGAGCCGATTCGAATGACTAATTAGCTCATTCGAATGGATAAATGCCATACATTCTACCCCATTGATATAACTACGTTTTGGATGAGACAGGGACTTGATCATTTGCTATCTAAACCGCACGCAAGACTCAATATATGTGCACAAACGAAGGGGCCACACATCGTATTACACATAAACGCAATCTTCACGTCTTACAAATCTATCCAAATACAAGGTGAAGGGAAAGCTCGTTCACCATATGCACAGCTTACAAATCTGGTATCAATACTTACAAATATGGTATCACTACTTACAAATTTATCCACACATAAAAAGACATTTTATATGCACAGTAGCAGTCAGCCTGGATTTGGATTTTTACATGTCCTCCGTGTGTGTCCAGCGTAATGGCATCTTGTACAATGGTATATCTTCTTATTTTGGAATTGGGACTCTTCTCTCCTCCATCTTGGTCGTCCCGGAAGTCGCGAAGTAGATGGTGGCTGCAATAAAGTCTGCATTGAATGTTATGCTTGGAAAAAAAAGTGTAATCATTCAAGTTAGGCATATCAATTGTCATAACGGGCACCATGTTACGACTATAAATCTTTGCCTATGTTGAAATGTGATAACATGGATCAACATAATTGTACACATTACAATGTAAAACTTTAATAGCTGCGCAAGCATGAGAACATGGAATTCCAGACATCTGCCATGCAGCACAACTACATTCACGTAATGCAAGATCCACACACTGGTCCCCACGAGACATATGCACACATATCCTTCCTTGCCCGTAAACTTCACCCCACAGAGCCTCAGATGTAGCCACATTTAGCCTTAATTTAGCCTCTGTATTCGGGCCTACACAGTTCTTCCACTTTGTTATTAACAGATAGGACGCATGCATCTTCATCGCAACCTTATGACGATGCTCATGAATTAACTGGGATACGTTGTGCTTCCTCTCCTTCACTATCCAAGCATTGAAAGATTCAGCAATATTTGTTGTGATATTGCCCCATCGTTTGAATGGGAACTTGCTCATAGCCCACTTATCAGCATCTCCTTGATTGATTATCCATTCATGTAACTCTTGGGAGAACTGGCATATATGCTTCATTGCCTCATTGAAGTCGTCCGACAGCCTGGCGTATGCAACTTTATCCAGCCCCATCTCTACATTGCCTACTTGTCCTCCTCTTTCCCCTGTTGACCTTACCCACCTCTGAACTGAAGTTCTCTTTGACATGTCTGTAACAATAAGCGTGCCTATACCCCCCAAAAATTGCGTTCACAACACCTATGATTGAATTATGCTGGTCAAATACAATTGTCACTTCTAGTGAGCCAACAATCCCTTTAATCGTATGCATAAACCAGGTCCAATCCTCTAACGTCTCTCCCTTCACAACTGCTTTTGCAAACGGCAACATCTCATTGTATGCGTCGTAGGCCGAAGCTATAAGTAGCATTCCCATGTACGAGCCACCTAAATGAGTTCCATCACCATATAGTATAGGTCTAGCCCCTGCTAAGAATCCCTCTACACAAGAACATAAGCAATGAAAAACGCTCAAACTTACCCCATATGCGACCCATTCAGCCACTGTTTTCATCGGTCTCCTTCAACCTTTGGCAGATCCAAGGTATCAACATGTCAGATTGTTCAGGCCTGCCACGTAGATTTTCTACTGCCTTCTCCTTTGCTCTATAAGCCTGTTTGTATGTTAGGGTTACACCATACTCCCCTTGCAGAGTCTTCCTTATATCAGTTGGAGACATGTCCACATGGGTCCTTAACTCATCAGTCACTATTGACGCAATTAAACTGGACCTCACACAATGCTTAACCTTCA
>JANTPZ010005562.1:0-12467 GCA_025593235.1 Vachellia pachyceras
ATATTTATTCATCAAATACTCATCCTCGCAAACATATCAAAAGACAATTTATTAAAGATGGGCTTAATTTCATGACCGAATTATAAAGATAAATCAAAGTATGCAAATCTTATAAGTCTGATCATATACATTCTTTTCAGGCAAAATGTATATATTTTCAATTAGGATGTTATCTAACACATTATACTTGCCATACATATTATTTTAAAATGATAATTAAATTCTCTAAATAAATAATTATTTTAAAATGTTAAGTAAATCCTCTAAATTAAAATTGCAAAGATTTCAACTTGGTTTTCGTTTTTACATTTCTTTATATATATTGCATTGTTTTGTCATTTATCTGGTTATAATGTTATGAATTTAAATTCTCCATAAACATTTTCCAAACGACACTCCATGCTTAAATACTACAAAATTATGTGTAGAAATCATTTCACAACACCAATAATAAAAAAAGTTGACAGTAAAACAATGAACGCGTGAAAACATCCGTTCATCAATTTTTAAATTTCAATTAGCCAGAGAAGCTGTTCAAACCAATTGTGCGCAATGAAAAGGAAAGAGACGGCGTACAAAAATTGCGTTTTGTTTGGACAATTGGGCTTCAAATAACAAAAAGAGTAAATTTATTACGTGAAGTTTTAAAACTGGCGAGAAGAATGTATAAAAAAAAACTGGCGCGAAGATTAGAGAAGGCACTGCCATTCCGTTGTCCCACTGTTTCGCAGAGTTTGACAACATGTGCGAGCTGAATATTTTATTCATGATTTTTAAATGGACCATTTATTTATTATAAATTCAATATTCCAGTCATTTGTAAGTATGATAGAAAAATAATTTTACGTAAATTGAGATAAATATGTGAAGGAGATTATTTTATTTTAAATGTGTGTTTGAACTTTCTACAATCACCCCAAATAAAGCCATGGCCCCAAGGATTGAAGGCTCATATGTTTAGGAATACAAATGCCTCAAGGGCCCAAAAGACCTTTCACGCCCAACCTTGCAATTAGAAATTCAGACAAATTTCTGTTTTAAAAAATCCATAAATAGCTATGCTCAAGTTTAGCCCATGAAAAATATTTATTAGAAAAATAAAAGTGTTAAGGTATATCTAACATGTATTTTTTCACTTGTATTAAATAATGCGCCAAAAAATATTTTAAAGTTTTAGATGCATCCAAAACAATATTTCAAAGTACTATGTGCATTAAAAAATATTTCGGGCCATTGAATATACCTAAAAAATATGTTTGGGTGTTGTATACAGAGAAAAATATATTTAAAACTCGTTTGGAAGTCCGTTTGAGAATATTTTATAAAGTTCGAGACAAAATCTAGGTTATGAAGAATATATTTGAGAGAATAACTTTTACGGATATTGAGGCAAAACTTAAGTTTTGAAAGGTGATTGTGTTTGGGAAGTTATTGGTTTTTACGGAGTTGGAGATAAAAGGTGAGTAAGAAAGGGGAAGAGAAAAAAGAAAAAAGAGAAAAAAATTTATTATGAAAGTGTAATTATTACAAAACTTAGATTTTAAAAAAAATGTAAATACTACTTAAACAAAATTTAAATTTTAAAGTAAAATCTAATTTTTGAAACGTGACCTCGGCCCTTAATAAAAAATAAATAAAATTAAATTTTATTTATCATTAGATTCAACGGTGGAGCGAGTTTTGGGGGGAGCTGGGGGTTGAAAGGTCAACATCAAAGTCGCATCTCGCATGGACACGCAAGCCATTTTCACTTGGCAAGTTGGCATACATCAACGGTTCTCTTTCTTCTCCAAACTCGAGTGGCATGACGTCACCCCCACGTGTCATGCTCCAGTCTATCGCTCCCCCCTTCGCACATCTTGATGCCGTTCCAGTCCCTGACCCTGTCTTCGTTTTTTGGGCCTGAAAGACGCTTATCGGGGCCACTTGATGGATAAGAACCAGTCTTACTGGGCCTAGTTTGAGCCGGCCATTGGTTAGAAGAAAAGAAACCACACCCGTTTTGTGCCACCTTACTTTCCAGTTTCCAATCCTTGCATTGCATCGCATGATTTCTTTTTTCTTTTTGCCAGCGCATGATTTCATTTCATAAATATCACGTGTTGAAGGGATCAGTTCCCTCGGATTTGCCTTTGCGTGAAAATGCGATAATAATTGGGCTACATAAAGCTGTATGGAACTTAGCAAGGAGCAAAGACACGTAGAAATCCTCCACCGTTAGACTAGGAAGAAGAAGAAGAAGAAGAAGAAGAAGAAGAAGAAGAAGAAATGTCGTCAGCTTCTCTCTTCTCAACTGTAAAAACTCCTCCTCCTCTCATCTCCATCAGCATCAAGAGCTCATATCTGCGTCCTCGAGCTCTGGCTGTACCTCCACGCTCTGGTTCTTGTTTTTCTGGAGCATCGCTCAGCTGCAGCTTCAATCCGTTGAGGTATCGAACACTCTAAATAACCACGAATTTTTTATGCGTGATTTCAAGGCATCTGAGTTGTTTGGTTTATAATCTGGTTCTGTTGAGGCTGTAGATCTTTGATTGAGTACAATGGAAGGGTGGTGAAGACAAGGAGAAGAAGAGGATCCGGTGCGGTTTGCTATGCTGCTCCTCTTACTGCTCGCAATCTCCAGTGGATTTCGGCCGTTTCTTCTGTGTCAGTTACTTTTCCTTTCCTAAATAAGTATATATCTGCTTATACATGCGTGTATATCGAGAAGCACTGAATTAACTCCATATTCGGATCAAAATTTTCTGAAGTTAGCGTCGTCATCGTAACTAATAATGTGTTTTTAATCTAATTTGGTTCTTAATCGTATCGCATAAGTGATTGCTCGAGATAGAGAATAAAAACCTCAAAACCAGTGTGTATGAGCTCAGTGGAAAATTCATAATGCAATCCAAGATGATGAGAAGGTGTCCTTTGGATGAAAGCCAGGAATGGTAGTGGTAGCTCATATTACATGTGAGTCTGAAATATTATTTTCGAATATGGAAACAGCAAATCAGCAGGCTTTCTTTTGTTGTCACAGAGATCAGAGTTCTTCTGTTTGCAATACTTTAGACAGAATTTGGTTTGGAAATGAAGGGGATTGATTTAGTTCTTACATGCCGTAGGTCAAATACAGATCAAGCTACTGATTGCAATTCCAAGTCTCTGTTTACTATTGTGACCAAATATTGTATCCCTTGCACACTCCCTCTTCCCGCGAGAAAACGTTTTGATAATAATCGGGTCTTCTATACCATTACAGGCGAAGTGATTAGTCTGGAAATTCCACCTGTATTTTATCTCTAATGAAGCTTTTACTCTCCTTGATATGCAATTTTTTCTTACAACTAGTATTACAATAAAAATGTCACTTTCAGCCTTATGCCTTGCAGTCACTTTTTATTTATTGCTTTCATTAACAATAAAAAATAAAATATATGTGATGAGTGTTTAGAAAATTTCAGGGTTTTAATATTGGCTAAAGGCACTGGCGTGCAGAAATCATTCATTGTTCCATTATTTGCCTTGCAAGCTCCTGCAAGTATCGTCGCTTGGATGCAGTAAGTCCCCCCCCCAATTGAGCATTTTCGTGTTTCCTGCTCAACATAAAATACTCCTAAAATACGGATCATATCAATTCCTAATTTTTTTCTCAAATCATTTACACACATTGGGTTTTCAGGGGTAGATATGGTCTATGGTCTGCATTCCTAGCACTCCTGGTCCGTCTCTTTTTTTATATACCCGGTAGATTCTCTTTCTTTTGCTCATATTTATAATGCAGTAGAATGAAATCTAGCAAATCTGGAGGGAGTAACAATAGATTATAATTTATAGACACCACAACGTCCATTGGAGTTGGTGGAAATCAGTTCTTTATTTCTGAAACCTTGGGTTGGGTTTATATCTTCTTTCTCCATAATACTCCTTTATTTGGCCCATTATTACATCCTGCAAATAAATTGAAGGATGACGCATAAAAAATCTTCTGCTTACCTTATATATTTTCAGGTGAACTAGAGTTGCCATTTGTAGCATTGCTCTTGGTGATCACGGCTCCATTTGAAGTTATGAAATTAAGGTAAGCAAATTCATCATTTTGTGATTGTTGGAGCCATTTAGCCATTTACATTCTTTAACTTGTTTACGTTGTCAGGGGAACACCAGAAGGAGCTATCATTTCATTGTTGATTGCGGGTTATTTGGCTTTCCAGCATTTCTCAAGGGCAAGCTTGCAAAAAGCATTTGACCAAGGTTCAATAGTCGCAACCTTAGCTGTCATTTGTATCACTGTTTCTTCTTTTTTTCTTCTGATCTGAAATGACTGTAAAATGATAAATTCTAGTGAATTGTAACGGAGATATGTTTGAGTGGCATCAGTGTAGAAAAAGAAAGTGAATAAATGCCCAATGTTGTTCTCTATAATTTCATAATCCTTACTAGTTTTGGATTCTATAATTGACTACAAAGCCATACGCATTTTCATTACTCTTCAAGATTTAACGTTAATCTGACTTGTTTAACAGCTGTTTATAACTTGGTACATCCCCCTGATCTCAACTTTTAGGACCGTTATACTCATTGGTATTGCTCTAGTGCTTTTTATTTGAAATCTAAGGCACATAGTTCTAGTGCTCTCTGAAATCCAGCCTTCCTATTTGTTAATATTGTAATCCTTTTTAGTGGATGTTGCTTTAGGTTCGCAGAATGACACTTTACTGTTGTTTGAATGTGTTAATTCTTTATAGGTATATTACCTGATTGTGGAAATAATCTTGTAAAATATGATAAGATGAATCAGTATTGCAATTTGACTATTCGTTAAGCATTCGCCTCCAGAAATAAACACTCCAGAGAAAGTGAACATATAGAATCATTATCTTTCACCTAAGAACTGACATCCATTATCTGTTATATTTAAATTTTTGGTTTCTCCATGCAAGTTTCCCCCCCTCATTTTTAGCAGGTGACAACCGTCCTCATCAAACCATGTTTATATGATGCACGATGATGTGGTTACACAACATGTTCATATATAACTGTTGTGGATGAGTTATATTCCTTGGAAGTAGTCTTCTGAACATCGTTGTTTACAATTATGGTCTTGTTTTACACTGGTTGCTGAATAATTCCTTTAAAGTGGCTCTTGGCTCTATAAATAATCATATTATAGCCAATATAAGCTTCCCAGTTTCTCCATGGAAGAAGGATTCTAAGAGAAAATAAACTATCTAATAATTTATTATCATGCTACTACTATAGAAAATCTGTTTACAAGACCTATAAACTTTTTCTCTACTATTTTTTCTGGCTTTATGATCAACTAACAGACATACATAGCTAACTTAAATGTAAAGACTTCAAATAAAAAAATATGGAATTATTGACCTTCTGCCTCTTGAAGTCTCAAGAGAATGCCGGCACACTACGTGAATTCCAGCTCATTTTGAAAGAGTGATGGAATCTTGTATATGGTCTAGATAATATTTGCTGTGAGGAGTGAAGCCCAGAGGCTGCACATGGTGAACATCAGCAGCAAGGAATGAGAAGGAGATGAGGCAAAGCTGGGGCTTTGTGTTGGTTCTGAACCAAAGGTTGTTGATCCACCAGGCATTGTCACACTTGGAGGAGTAGTGGCCATTGGACTAGATTGGCTAAGAGGAATTTGATTTGTCGGTGGGCTTTGATATGTTGGTGGGCTCATGCTGCATGCACAACATATGTTAGGATGTGGGATTCAGTGATCTATCTACATTTTTTTTAGCATTATAATATGAATAAGTTAATGTGGCTAAGGATTCTCACCTTTGTGATTTTGGTGCTGTATAGTGGCAGTTCCCAGTACCTGCAGTAATGTCAAAATGTTATATTGTAGCTTTAAGTTAGTGAAGCACTCATAACAGTGATGATCTTTGAATATTTTATGCTGACTATCTAACCCGGTGCGAAATGAATGAAATTAGTGAGGCCCATAATTACTTTAGTAAAAAAATAATGGCAAAGATGTGTCTCAATTTGGTGAAAGGTGAGCAAGCTAAGGTGACTAGGGAATTCGTGAGGGCACTCATCAGTTACTGAAGGGGGCATTTGGCTGAGACAGAGGCCAGATCTTAGTTAGCTACTGAATAGAGATTTATGCATGGAATTGGTTTAGAGGGATCATGTTTATCCTGTTCCATACTAAATTCAAGATTCTATGGGGCAAAAAGAAAATAAAGTAACGCTTTGAGAAGTTTGAGACTTTTATTCTTGACCTCGCCATTTCTAAAGACAGGAACAAATTGATAATTTGAATTTCTTCATTGTAGTCTCGAGTTTCAACAATAAAATCAGCTCAAGGATGTTGTAATTAGGACTTACTTGGGTCTTTGTTTGTAAGTTGTGCTATTCCTCCAAATGAACAACTTGTAGGTGATGGATTCTTCTGGTAATAGGCATTGAATGCATAAGAAGCATGATCACGAACGGTGTTTGGATTATAGCAACTTGCCCCTGCTTGAATTGCTGAACAATCAGCACCTCCATAGCCACAAGCAAAGTCAAGAGCCACTTGTAAAGCAGTTTCTGAAGCCGTTTGGCTTGCAACACACCATTGACCACCTGATGATGAAGGACTGGTTGTGGTCGGGGTTGTTGGAGTTGTGGCTGGGTTGGCTGGAGGTGCAGTTGGGATGGCCGGAGTTGTAGTTGGGTTGGTGGGAGGTGCAGTTGGATTGGTTGGGAATGTGTTTGGATTGGCCGGAGGTGTGGTTGGGGCAGTCATGGGCGAGTCTGGGCTTATGGGGGTCATGTATGGTGTTGTTGGGGTTTGCCCTGTTGTGTCTGGTGTTTGAGGTGATGTTGGGTTTGCCAAAGGAGATGGATTTGTAGTGCCGGGAGTTGTTGGATTGACTACAGGAACTCCATCCAGCTGAGTTTCAAATTCATACGATGAGAAGATTTCCTGGTTTTCTTCATCTCCTAGTATTCTGGCTATGCCTGTTCCTGGAAAAGAAACCAAGAATATTTAGCTTCTCAGCAAGAAAAACTTGAAAAGACCAAATGCTGATAGTGAACCTCTGAATAGATTCAACTTTCTGTTTCTTCTCCAAGGAGGCCAAGCAGGAATGAACTAAAACATGGGCTTTGGATTTTGATACAAGGAATAATTTTGTGATTCATTTAAGTGCTACAACACCCCCCCAATATATATAGACACCCTTGCTACAGCTAATGTGAATTCATGCTTTTGGTACTCAATTGATTTCATGTTGGAGTGGTACACTACAACAAAAGTGCTAGAATTCATCATCCATGCCTATAATTTTAACTTTGCTTTACAGCTGCTATTGATATGCCTGCCTACAGCTATAGAACTCTTCATGCATTGGCGAAATATCTTTATGATATACTACTTCTTTTTGTCATGCATGTATGGAGGAGATTTGCTGTGTTGATGCTCTTTATTAATGATCAGCCTCTGTTTCTTGAATATACATACAGTGTAAGCTCTATTGCTTAATGTTGCTAAATCAATGCTTGAAGCTAAGAGGTCAAAACAAATATCTGAGCTTATAGGTGTTCAACACAGACTAAATCACCTGAACTGAATAAAAGACAGAAGGAGAGCAGGGTCAGGTGCCAAAGAACTCTAGGACCCATTTCTGCAGTTTGTCTTCTATGCTTGATTTGCAGTGTTCTTGGTTTGGATTAATGTTATAGAAGCTAAGATGCAAAAATAACAAGATAAGAGTGGGGTTGAGATGAAGAATTTAGCCTTTGTATTTTGCATCTTATATATAAAACAAATACTCGAAGAATCGTAGTTTTCTTGGATCCAGGAGAGAAGGAAGAATATGAGAAAACTTAAGAAAGGAGGCATCGGGTAGCTGAAATCAGCAAGCAAGGGAAGGTACAGAACTAGGCAAAAAGGTGCTTGGCGAAGGCAAACGGCAAAAGGGGGATCTCTGTTTGGAATTAAATCTATTGCTTGGGGCTAAAATATAATAAATAATTAATGATACGACCCATGAGATCTCTGTAACTGTCCTTTCTCTTTTGTGCCTCTCTTTTTTACTGTTTTATGGGACTGAACCAAAAGCTAAAGCCTGTAGATTGTGGTAATGTACTTTGTTACCTTTTAGGGTCAGTAATGAAGAATCTTGTCTCCTCATAGTATTCTTGTCCACTTTCCTGTCTCGACACACACCATTTTTTTTCAATTTTTTTATAACCTACCGATACCTCCTCTGGAATATTTACGATTCCTTTTCAGGGAAATCTCTTGTTATTCGACTGTCTTCTCCCTCAAGAAGCTGGCTTAGATTCTGTGCTTTTAAGGTGCCTCGTTATCGTCATTGTTTTTTTCTTCTTGCTTTCACGTAGATTTAACTATATTTACTAGGTATCTCTAACTAGGGGTGTTTGCTCTTCTTTTTCCCTTTTCATATATGATCTTGACAAACTTGTAGATTAAGATTGGAACCATAGCATTCTGATTATTTTAGATGTCAGAGTACATGTATTTTTTTATTGGGGACATGTACTTTATTATAAAAATAAATGTGAGTACCCTGTCTAAAATATACAAGTCATAATTTTTTGCTCATTACTAACAAGATCTGTTTAATTCTATGTAGTGTATATTTTTTATTATAAATATAATATGATTTATTTCTCATATTTGTACGGAAATGTATTTGATTAAAATGTAAAATTTTTATAAAATTATGCAGTTATTTTAAATCACATGGAGGTTATTCTTATGTATTAGATAAAATTTGAAATAATATTTTAATTAGTACTATCAATTAATTAAGAATTTTCAAGTTACTGATCATGTTAATTTGAAATATGTAGAATTACATTAAACCACATCAAAAGTGATATTGAATTATGATGTTTTTATAAAAAATCAAACTATTTAAGGATCAAAGCTATTGTTGGGGCTCTTTAAACTTATCATTGGTGCTTCGCACGACACCAATATTTTTTTAAAATTATAATTGCAAAACATTTTTGTAACAAAGAAAAAAAATAAATTATAGCATTAAATAATTAAACATATGAATAGGGATTTTGAAACTCTCTAGTGGCATCTATCAGAAGAACTTTACTTTTTAAGACCAGAGTTATTTTTATCAAATTTAAGTCCATAATTAAATTTCCCCTCAAATTTAATTAACTTGCTCAGAAACACAAAAGGTAAGAATTCATAAAAAAAATAGATCTTGAAGGCGACCAATTATTTCTACCATAGTCTATCATATCCCGAAGTGTGTTATCTGTTATAGAGTTTGACTGTACAACATGTGCTGAGAATACATTAATTTGCTGCTAACGACTTTGCAGTTTAGTGGTATAAAGCTCCCTTCTAAGTGGAAGGTTATAGGTTTAATTTCATCGGTAATCTCAATCCATTAGTGTCTACCTTTATAATTTTTTAGAAAATTTGCTATAATTGTCAGACCTTATAGGATGCTTAACACGGTATGGTATGCTTTATACAAGACGCCTCAACTCTCAATACATTGACTCAATTTTCTGACATCAACCCTGATTGGTTAGATTACAATATCTCTACTGTATGAGAACGTAGCCTGCGTCCTGATCAAAAGTATCCCCGGCAGTAGGAGGTAAGTTATTACGGTGAACGCTTTTACGGACTTGAGCATGAGTCTCAGCTTCATGCTGAAACGTCACCACCAGTTCTTGCAGCTCTAGCTTCCTAACTTCAACTTGTCCCTCGGCAACAGGTTTTCTCAGTCCGAGGTAAACCAGACCAAGTGCAATAAGCACTGCTCCTATACAGAAGATAATGGCTGTGAAGACACCAAATGCATATGGTGTACTTGCTGCCCCAAGTATTCCATCAACATTGATTCCAAATAGCACAGTAATGATGGTAAGGACAACACCAACTCCCCCAAATACGCCTAAATTATGGGTCACTCGTAGGCTTCTATCCTGAATTAGTATTCAAAAGATATAAGAACAGAGATGGATAAATCATTTTGAATACGGTTAGGAATGGCAATGGATTGGGGTAGGACGAAGTTTGCAATATCCATTCTCATCCTGCTATTCATGCTGTCAAATATCTAGATTTATAAAATATAGGAATATGAGGCAAGATTGCCCAAACATGCTCCAAATTCTGATTGGATGTTAAATTATCCGACCCAAATAAGATGAGACATGCAGCGTATTCATTGGACCTAAATTGTCATCCTGTGTTTGAGAATAAGAACTTAGGTGAAAAACTTGGCAACAATACCTGAAGCCAGGCACGGACACTGCTCAGCATAACATCCTGAATGGTGAATAGGCGGCCTCGAACTGCTTCTTGCTCCTCAATCATGTCCCTTGTGCTCTTTCTTACTCCATCTAACACATTCCTTGCCACATTGCCTCTGATCTAACATGTTGGAGAAGCTCAAATACAATCTCCTCTCTCGCATGGAGAAACCACTTTACTCTGATAACCTGCAGTGGAAGCACACCAGTAAAGACGATGGATAATGCTCCAGTCTCTCCTGCATGGTTTATACAAACTGGGAGGTAAGAGCTGTAACATGTGTGCCTGAGTGATTAACATGAAAGCAATCAACACACGAGATATTCCATATCCCTATAAACCAGCAGTTATTCCTTATGACATCTTCTGTTTTCATCATTAATATCTAAAGATGGCGAAGTTGTTTAGATGAATCTGTTATCTAAACATGATTTTTTTACACTATATGTTCCTGAGACTTGGGATCTTCTGTTTCTTTTGTAAAATCTCTTATTTCTTTCCCTCTTGATGAGTGTGTATCAGTAGCCTTGGTCTCATTGTTTGAGGGCATACAAAGGAGGAATAACTCACTCCCTTATCAAGAGAATAGTCCATGAAGTTCAGCTTTTTTTTTTTATTAACAATGAGTACAACTTTACTGAGGGGTTATATACTATGCTTTTATAGCCTTCCTCCATCCTGCTAACAACGCAGCTAATAGTTCACATGTGGTGAGCTAAAATTGTCTCGTTAATCCCACGTGTAGGATCTAATTGGAGGATGTATTTAAATTCTAAATGTAATATTTCGATTTTCTATCTTTTGTATTTATTATTGTTTTTTCAAATTATCCATAGGTATTCTAGGGAAATTAGTATGTAATATTTTTACTAATAAATAATTTATATAATTTGCGAATTCGTCAATTCGTTCTTACATTTTAAATTGAAAGTAGTAAATCATGTAAATAGGTCTTTGTTTCAATTTCCATTGTTGCTGTGTATCATCAAAATAATTCTAGATTTATGCAAAACTACTAATATTTATTTTTTAAATATTTTTGTGGCTTTTGCTTTGTGTGTTGGGAATCTTAAGAATAAATATTTCAAATAATATTACTTTCACTAACAACTCAACATTCCGTTGTAGTCTAGATGGTTAGGATACTCGGCTCTCACCCGAGAGACCCGGGTTCGAGTCCCGGCAACGGAATATCATTTTTCTTTTGTTTTCCCCCTCTGTGCAACAGTTGGGAAGTCGGAGGATTCTTGAAAAGTCGAAATCGTATTTCAATCAACACATCACTTATTCCCCAATCAAAATGTACTACGGGGCGTGTTTGGGCGCCCATCTTACAGTCTGCTACAAGCCTCACCGCCTGAGGCAACTTTTATCAAATGAATCGCTTTCTTCAGCTTCCCCTACTCTCTCCACCCAACCTTAGGGCTCCATTTGCTCCGTTGTTTCAAGGCTTATTTCGATCCCATGGATGGTACTATTTGTTCTTTCGCTTGGGTTTTACATGTTTTCAACGTTTTAAAGATTTTTCTCTTGGGTTCACGCATTCATATGGATTCTTCATTTTGATGTGTCATTTTCTGTGATTGTCTAATTTTCGCCGGCCGATACCATCTTCCTCTGGCTGGGGTAAGAAACTAGAGAGAGAATCTAACAGTCAGTGATGAAGGTAGTGATTGACAACTTTAGAACCGTGGCGTCATTAAGTTGAAATTTAATTTGGTTTGGTTTGGCTGTAGTATTCTACTAGGTAATGTACTAGCGTGAGTGTGTATTTGCCAAGTATCTTTTTTTTTTTTTGGGTAACCTGCATTAATCAAGCATCTACAAAATTTACACCTATTTATTCAGTATTTATGGTTTTTAATGTTTGGTGAGTTTTTACTTATCAATCTTTTAGCATGAATTTTGTTCTTTGGCAATCCACTTTAACTTGCTTGCAGTCTACGTAGTCATGCCATTGATATGCCTAAGGATCAAGTTGGAGTCTTATCAAATAACTCACTTCCCAGATTTAGAACATATTGCACTAGCAAAGGTGCGTCTAGACCTTTTTCAATCTTTTGCTCCTTGATTGCGGTGAAGCCAAGTACCTTATGTTCATATTTCATTATTTTTTATTTTTCATTATTAATTAGGAGGTGTATGCTTGAATTAGCTGCTCTTAGTATTGTCAATGGGATTGGGAATGGATGAAAATGCATTTGCATTC